>PVKM010008568.1:19800-38815 GCA_004027735.1 Carollia perspicillata
AGGTATATGTATGCTGGACTACTTGAGGAAATGATGGAATTATGAGTGAGAAGGAAAGAGGGCAGGCTTAGAGTGTGAAGCCTGGAGCAGACTTTTCCTGTGTTGCCATGTTCAAGTGCAGAACTCTTGAGAAGTGAATATTTGACTTTACAGGTTTTGTTAGGGAGATATATTTGTCAAACTAATGGGATAGACCATGTTATATTTAACAGTTTGTTGAGTTAATATATAACTTTTACATAATTAGATATGGGATATTGGGCCTCACAAGTGTTAATGACATAATATAGAAATGTAGTACTACCTTTTGAATTCTATTTTAGAAAGGATGGTCAGATAAAACTGTATCTCTTCTCTCATTTTGAAGATTTTATTTTTTGGAAGGAGGGAAAGTGGGGAAGAAAGAGAGAGAGAGAGACATCAATAGGTTGCCTCTCACATACCCCTAACCAGGGACCTGGACCACAACCCAGGCATGTGCCCTGACTGGGAATCAAACTGGTGACCTTTCAGTTCACAGACTGGCACTCAACCCACTGAGCCACATCATCCAGGGAGTGTATCTCTTCTTAGGAGATAAAATTTGAGTCAAAGACCAGGAGCATGAAAAAGGGTCACCTATGAAAGACATTACAGAAATAAATAAGTTCCAGGTAGAGTGACTTAGTAATACAAATATACAGAGGTTGAGAATAAACAATAACCAACACCTTAGTCTATATAAAGAATGAAAAGAGCCCTTCAAAGGAGGGAGTGGAATAAGGTAAGGAAAGAGATCTACAGGAACCAGATTATGCCCTAGCTTGCTATGGTGGAGTTTGCATTTTATTCCAAGACTAATATGACACTATTTGAGTGTTTTTAATAAAAGGTTCTTTTTTATGTTTTTCTTTTTTATGAATGATAGGTTCTTAATTATGTTTAAAAAATCACTAACAACTCTCTCCACATGCTTTCAAAATATATATGAGGGGAGCATGAAAGCAAGAAATCTCAAGAGAGTGTTACAGTAGTCTTGGGGTTCAATAATGTTTGCTTTATTGGGAGGAGCAAGGGTGGATGCTAAGACTAAAAGGAAAAAGCTACACTTTTCATATTTTTTTGCTCTTGAGGGATAAAGGTACTATCTAATCCTCCTTTCTTTTTCATATTCTCACTGGATAATAATCTCCTAAGAGCAGAATCTAGACTTTGCTCTCATTTTAATGAACCTTTTTACCTTTCACATTCTGTTTGTTAAACTGAATTCCATCAGCAGAAGGGATAAATCTATGACATGGGATTTACGAAAGAATAATGAGATGTTTCTTGTAAGAGTTAGGTCAAATTAAACCTGAATATTTTCCTAGCTGATTATTTTAGTCACTCAGTTTTCAGAACTTAGAAAGGGTATGTATCAGCATTTTTTTTCATATACCAGCTGCACGTCTGCCTTTGGAGTGTTGGCTCCAACAGTTTTAGTCAAAAAATTTGGTGTTCTAAAGTTTAGATGAATGAAAATGAACTGGAAAATATTAGTGTACGTTCCAAGAGTTATACAGCATTTATTTAAATTGATGATATACTAATAGAAACAGAATTTCATCACCTAAGTAAGTAAATTGAGTAGATGTGAATTACAAGTAAGTATTAAAATTCTCTTTATAAAGACAGGATAAAAGTATACCATACACATACAAAACCTCTTTTTTTTTTGGAACTTGCAAATTATAATGAAATATTTTCTAAGATGATAATGCAAGTCTTTCTAAATAAGACCCATTTTTGGGGAAAAGAGCTCTTGGATTATTTAGAATTAATTTATAGAGCATTAAAACAAGTATTCAATTACTAAAATGAGTGAATGACAAGACAGGCAGTCTACTTTGCATACTCATCAACGAGAATTTTTATTCTAAAGTAACCCTAATAACTTTAATGAGAAAGCTGATCAAATTCTGAATAATCCCTGAACTCTAAAAATATGGTATGTCTGAGATTTGTAAATGGAACAAATATGCTAAGTAGACTAAGCAGGTAATGAAGCAGACTGACTGCATGCAAACCTGTGTACAAAAGAAAAGTAGAGATGGCAATTATTTCTCAGTATGAATAGTAGAAAAATTATAGCCCCTGACAATCATTTCATGTTCTGTATTGAGGCATTTTGTTAATTATTATTTCTTAGGATTATATGTTGGGCTTGTGGCTTCAAAATAAAGGCTCTGAAATGTCATTTGTCAATGTGTTCATAAATTCATCTGTTTTAGGTGTTAAATCTTTGTGGCGAGAATTTTTTAAGTCCATATTTAAATTTTTGCCTTTTTTTTTTTGCTATTACACTGAATGACTACTCCCATCCATTTAACTATGATGTGGTAAAACTTATATTTCAGCTACATTCTCAACTTGGACCTACATCACATTGGCTCTTGCATGGAAATGGTTGTATTTGTTAATTTTCCTATTTTTTTTAGGCAGAAGTAATAAAGTAAAAAAAATTTAAAGTGAAAATGTTGCATTAAAATTTCATTTTCTTTAGTGAACATTTTTAATTTGAATTTTGAATGTAAGGAAGGTATATAAGGATAGAATAAGAGCATTTTGCAGCCACATTAGAAGTATTTTTAGGTGGGCCTTTTTCCTGGAGAACTGAATAAGAATCATAGTGTGGTGTTTATTTACGTCATACTCCTAATCACTCTGACTTATTTGCTTGAGATTAATTTGAAATATGCCCCTGTATCCCTGTAAAGTGCTTTGAAGGAATAACTTTAGGAAGCAGTGTGCAGCCATTTCAGGCAATTTGGCAGGGACTGATTGGCGTAGTAAATAATGACCATCTGTACCCTGTGGCAGTCCACCCAGAAGCGTGATTAGTCCCCTGCAGGTGGAGCAGATTGTGGCTAGTTGTCTTCTGCAGGTGAACAAAGGAGAAGCTGCTTATTTGTTCTTTTGTTCACTTCATTTAAAATAGCTACTTTTGTGAGGCCAAAATAATTTAAGATTTAGCTTTTAATATTTTAAGGCTATAATTTGTTTTATTTCCAGTTTTTCTTATAAATCATGCCCACTCTTATACCTAATCATGGGTTAACGTGGTTTTATAAGAACATAATGTTCATGTTATAGTAATGGCTTACTTTTGTTGATTCCTTTAAATTTTATAGAAATATTAGCTCTGGCCAGTGTGGCTCAGTTGGTTGGGCGCCATTCCATAAATTGAAAGGCTGCTGGTTCGATTCCTGGTCATGGCACATGCCTGGGTTGTGGGTGTGGTCCCCAGTTACGGAGTGTGCAAGAGACAACCAGTTGCTGCCGCACATCAATGTTTCTCTTCCTCTCTTTCTTTCTCTTTCTCTCTCTCTTGCATCAATAAATAGAAAAAAAATAAATTTTATAGAAAAATTGGTAGAGTTACTATAGGAAAAGGGAAACTTTGTCATACATTATCTTCTGGAAAGAATGGTGTGGATTGAAGCATGAGTCATATTTTTAGATTATAGGTTATATAAAGTAAGCTTTATATTCTGCCAGCTATATAAAACCATTTTACTTGATTATAACTTGAACATTTTATTGTTGTTTGTATTTTGGCCAAAAAGGATTGTGCAAAAGCTTTAAATTTAACTATAATCTAGTAAGTCAAGTGAATGAAGAGCAATCTATAAATGATTACATAGCAATAATTTGCTGAAAACAAAGTATAAAAAGTATAAACTACATAAAACAAAGTATAAACTATAAGAAGTTAAAAATCTTTAGACCCTCACTGGTGTGGCTCAGTGGATTGAGTGCCGGCATGCAAACCAAAAGGTCACTGGTTTGATTTCCAGTCTAGGGCACATACCTGGTTTGCAGGCCAGGTCCCCTGTAGGGGGTGCAAGAGAGGCAACCACACATTGATGTTTCTCTTCCTCCCTTCTCTTTTGTCTAAAAATAAATAAATAAAATCTTTTTTAAAAATAAGAAATCTTTAGGACTAGAACTTCAAAATTGAAATAGAATGTTACAATCCATTGTTTTAGTTAGCTAAAACTGATAATCACATGACAGTCATTCTCTGAACTTGAGAGAGTCTTATGCATCACTTTAAATTATTATTTTTTGGCAAACACTGGAATTAGAAAGGTTATCATCTTCACAATCAGAAAGATGTAGGTTCAAACATTGCTTCTGCCATTTTTTTGGCCTAAGTAACTTATCTCTCAAAACTTCAAAGCCCTCAGAGTGCCTTAGTGGTCCCACCATCACCCATTAGTTCACTGATTGACTGGAAAGACTCACATAACTTAATATAAAGTTATACTCAAGGCCCAGATTTATTCTAGCAGAGGATACCTGCAGGGGCAGCAAAGGAGAGGTCAGACACAGGCTTCCTTACCCTATTTATGCAGGAATTGCATGGGCATGTCTTTCTTTCCACCTCTGAATTGCAGAGACATTTACAGTATGTCATCGCTCAGGAAATCATGTTTGAGTCTTTGGAGTCTGGAGTTCTCACAGGTTGCTGATCACATATCTGTCACATGACCAGCCATGGTAAAGACCCCCAGCCAGGTACCAGCTGCATAGCATCACTCTTCATGTTTACTTTAAATATGCCGACGTGTTCATCTTGGCTTGCCACTTCAGGCCCATGAACTAACATTACTCAAGAACTTTCAGACGTTCTTGTAGCTTCATTCTTCAGTTTGTCTAAGGCTCATCATCATGACTATGAAGATAAGCAGAAACAGAATAAAATGGACCTCCTCTGTTAATCCTTTCCTCACATAGAGTTATTGTGAAAGGTAAACAAGGGGAAATTGTCCCACAACCACTTTTATTACGTCGCTCCTATCCTGTGTAACCTTCTGTCTGCAGCGTCAGCCGTTTAGAATGTCTGGGATACACAAAACAATCTTCTGAGGTATGGGAAGAAAATATCAGAACTCATTTTAGATTTATTTTTTGATCACACCCTTTTATATTTCCTTCATCTGAGAATGTTGTTGTCCTTCATTCCTACGCAAAGTGGCAGGTGACACTTCTTTAACACTTGAGAAATTTTGTGCAACTTTCTTCTGAACTCCAGGTTCAAAGGAGGAATGGGTCCTTTGAATTGATCTTTTCCTGTAGGCAAGTCCTTTCTCTCTGGCTGCTGTCAAGACTCTTCTTTGTCTTCAATTTTCAGGCTAACTTTGGTATGTTTCAGCTTGGATTTTGGGGTTTATCCTACATAATGTTCTGTAAGGTTCTTGAATTTGTATGTTTGTGTCTTTCACCAAATTTGGGTGTTTTAAGCCATTAT
Organism: Carollia perspicillata; assembly: GCA_004027735.1. NCBI lineage: Eukaryota > Metazoa > Chordata > Mammalia > Chiroptera > Phyllostomidae > Carollia > Carollia perspicillata. Next base: position 25,073 of record PVKM010008568.1, read on the forward strand.
TTCTTTAAATTGTCTTTCAACATCACTCTTTCTCCTCCTCTTTGGGGACTGCAGTGATACAAACATGGGATTTTTTGTTATTGTCCCACAGGTCCCTTAGATTGTTTAATTCCCACTCCACCAAGTCTAATTTCTTTTTGTTGTTTAAATTGGGTAAATTCTGTTGATTTGTCCTCAAGTTCAGTGATTCTATCTTCTGTTATCTTTACTACAAGTCCATTCTTTGAGTTTTTTCCTTTTTAGTTCTTTATTTTCCATTTTTTAAAATAAGTTCTGTTTCTATTGCTGAGACAATCTGTTTTCGTTTGTTTAAAGAGAATTTGGTTGTTGGGAGCATTTTTGTGGCTGCTTTAAAGTCCCTATCAGGTAATTCCAACATCTGACCTGTCTCAGCACTGGTGCCAGTTGACTATCTTTTCTCATTCAGTTTGTGATTTCTTGGCTATTGGTATGATTTTTCATTGTACCCTGGACATTTAATCTGTTTCATTAGGAGACTTTTGGTTCTATTTAAATCTCTTATTTTTGCAGTTACCTTGTTTAGGTTTAGCATGCCTGTCCTGGCCTAGTTTATGGGCTGTGGTTTCAGTGCCAGTTTTATTTTTAGACCCTTTGTAACATTAATATGGTTTTCTGGTTTATTTGGTCCCCACTTGCTCCTTTAGTGGTGTATTGGGATGGATACAGTTTCCTCTAACTGCACTGTCAGGTGTTTCACTGGTGAACAGGGGTCTCAGGCATATGGATTGTTTGGTGTTTGGCGTTTGGCTGGCTGAATTCCCTGCCTCTGGGGGATGGAGAGTGCTTTCTGGATGGGGTGCTGGTTGTGGGGTATGGGGTCCTCTCTGTCAGTGCCTCCTGCTCCCCATGTCTAGGCAGGAAATGAACGTCCTCATTCTATGGTGACGAAGAGGCTTCCTGGGCCAGGCTGCTTTTTGTGGCTGTGTTTCCCTTGCAGTGAGGCCGAGCTACCTTGCTATTTCTCAGTTGGTGAAGGAGATAGCAGGCCCATGCGGTCAAAGAGACTTGCCAGCTCAGTTGCTTGTTGTGCGAGGTCCATCTTGCTGGTGCTTCTTGGCCACCTCACTATTTTATGGCAGGCAGGGGAGTCTCAGGCCCTGTAGGAGACAGAGCACTTCGCCTGACTGCATTTTGTTAGCTAGCTTCTCAGGTCATCCCCTTGCAGCTGGTGTTGGGGAGGATTATCATGGGATCCAGGAGATGAAGCGACTACCCGGGCTGCCTCCTGTGGCTAGGTTGAGAGTCTAGCCTCCTTCTGTTGTTTGGTGGGGACATAAGTCTTCCTGCCTGTATTGTTCCCCTACTCCTGGGATTTCAAAGAAATTCACCTTCCTCTTACCACCTTTCAAAATTCTTTGGTTTCCCTAGCACTATTTCCAGGGTTTATAGGCATACTTAGAGGAAAGGAGCAAGGCGAATTGTGTTTGCACCAATTTGTCCAGTGACCACATCACTTCAATTTCTCTTTTTGAGGATTCTATATATCAGACATTGGTATAGTAGAACAAACAGTCACGTGCTTAAGAATTGATGGGTTACACACACACACACACACACACACACACAGAGTTTAGCAACCCGTGGTTTTAAGGTTGAGTGAATGATAGCTTGCTGAGCAGTTTAAGCTCTCTGTGGTTGTTCAGCAAGTACATTTAGTTTTTCACTCAACACTGTTCCCCTTAAGAACTCTTTGCTTCCACCATGTCGGTATATTCATTTGACTTAGATTTCCACTTCTTTTTGAAGGTTAGTCTTTGCTGAAGTCATTGTCTCCTTTTGGTATGTCAGAATTATGTCCACGTTCAAGGCTTTTCTCAAATTCTACCTCTTTTTGAGTCTTTTTTTCCTTCTCTAGCACAATATGGGTGCTGTTAGTACTCATGATACTTAACAGAGTACACTCTTAAGTGTTTATCTTCGGGTTTTTTTTTTTTTTTTGAAATGAAATTTCCTAGAGAATCAGTGCTAGCAATGATGTTGGACTCTTAAATTTATCTACAGTGTATCCAATGTGTGGGTCACAGCCACCATTTAACAAGAATCTAATGGACTATACCCTTATACCTTCAGATTTTTATTAAAAATATTCCAAGTCTCTATTTCTCCCCAGGCTCTCACTTCTTCCTCTAAAGTATAGTTGTAGCATTGAGTTAAATAGCCTTGGTGGCTACTGTGGCCTGTGGCAGAGGTGGCTCCATGGTAAACTGGGAGAGAGTTTGCTGGGAGTGAAATAAACAAACCCTCCAGTTTGAGGAAAGGTTAGGGAGAAGAAAGCTGGTGCTGTTGGGATGACAGCAGCCACTAACCACGGGTAAAACAATCACAGACGTTCCTGCCAGCACCTAGCTTCTTTGCCTGCACAAGTACGCATGCCCCCTGTGCCTTATTTTTTCACCCAGGACAGTTTCCACTTAACTATTACCTTCTCCTTTCAAGGATCTTGGAGAGTGCAGAGTGTTTTCTTTTCAAATATATTAGATATGACTTCTGACCACCTCAAGTAAGAACTCTGTGGTTTTCTCTGTCAGCTTGTAGGAAGTTAAGGGAAAGTTATTACAAGGGATTTGGGAAATCTTGCCATCTTTTCTGTGAAGTTAATTTTAACCGTCTTCATAATATTGACCATATGTGCTGTAGTGTTCCAGCTCTATAGTATTCACACTTCTTTCTCAGTCTTTTTACTTTTCATAGGGCTATGGTAAAGCTGTTGAGAACAGGGACTATGTTTAACTTATCTTTAAATTTCTCACAGAATTTGGTACATGAACATATACAGTAAGATGTATTTGGAGCTCGCTCTGAGCTGTCTCTCAGCTTCCATTCTTTGCCCGGCATGCTTTATCACTGCTGTGGCTTTCTTGTAGTAAGTTGGCATAGCCAGGTAAATCCCATGTTGTTTTGTACCTTCTTGTGATTATATTGTGCCTCGAGTTGAGTCCAGGAAAATTCTCATCTAATAGTCTCTTTGACTACAGAGAGCCCATTCATGTATATTCCATGAACTAGACCAGATTTCCTGACTGTTCTCTTCAGGAGTCTTGCTTCTCTGCAAGAGAGTATAATTACATTTTATTGTCTCATTACTATGGTACTAGCAAGCAAGGTTTGAACAGTATCTCAGGTGTATATGTCTAGTTTTCACTCTTCTGTTTCCTATTTCTTCTTTGCATTATTTCTGAATAGAAAAAGAAAAAAGACATGTCAGTTAATTTTATTTACAGTTCTGGGGCTAGAATGGATGGAGTTTAAAGGTGTAAGGTAAAATGATGATATTGAATAAACTTTCAAGTTTCTGTGAGTTAAATATACTTTATCTATGATAATATTTATTATTATATCTTTAATTTTAAGGAAGATTGATACATAAAAATTCATTTTAATATAAGGAACTAAATTGGAAATTACCTAACTGCTTAGTTATGAATTTTAACATCAGTTGTGTTTCAGAAAATTCTTTCCCTTTAATTCATCTTGTAATGCATTTTAATCAATATTGCTTCTTTCTATTTCAGCATCTCCTACCTTTTGCCCATATTTGCTAGTTAATCTCTGAAAACCAAAAGTTTTTTTGAGAAATAAGAAACAAGGATTGAGTAAGCAAATAGGATTTTTATGGAATTTTGTCCTAGAATATAGTACTAAGATTGTATTTACTGCTAAGGAACATTCTTATTTCTCTTGCTCTATTTAAACTTTCATTCTTCTCTACTTTGAAATTTTTGCATAAAACATTAAGCTAACCCTGGCTAATTAAATTCATTTCTTACAACTGATTTTGAGTGTGAATTACTTATTTCTTATATAACTACACTTTTCCTGAAAGTATGTGTTTTATAAAGATTTATAACTTTATTCAGATACAAAATTTGGCCTCAGGATAGTATAAAATTATATTACTCCTAAGAAGATGGAATTAATGACAATACTTGGCAAATTTCACTTTATTTATAGGCAAGTTTTAAGGATCCTGAGTATTTAAACTATTCAATGTGTTTTTTAAATTTTTTATTAATACCCTTGGAAGATCTTTAATGAGATATTAAAAGAGTTTTCTAGTATAATTCATTGTTATTTATACTTCACACATGGAAAGAGTTCAGTCATCTACTTAGAAATAGATATAAAGTATATTCTGATGGATTTTTGAAAAAAAATTGAAAGCCACTTTATACTGTTAAGCTTAGTTGATGAATATGGATGCTATGGCTAGAGCACATTGGAGATTTTGCTTCTTCCAAGTGATGAAACACTGCCTCTCTTGGTAATGAGGGCCAATTCCAGGTGCATATTATGTCATAAATTTTTCTAACTAGAGGTTGTTGAAGCACAGGTATGTACTACAAAATATTACATACATGTTTCAGGATGAGGTCAGTAAAAACAGTACTCACATTAAACATTAATATAAAACACAAATGTTAATATCTATAAACTATTTAAGTATTTGTTTAACTTACATAAACCATGTAGTTATTGTTTAGCTTGCCTAACTATTAAATTAGAATACTTTATTTCTTCTTTTATTTATCAAAATGTATGTAACTGGTATTACATATATTTGTGTAAAAATATCTTCTACATACACTTCAGTGAGTAGTTTAGACTGTGCTTGCAAACATGTGTCTGTGGGGAGTAAAAATAGAAAGAGGCAATGTCAGACAGACTTGTATTTAGGATTCGTTAAGGGCCAGAGTGAGAGGAAGGTCTGGAGATGAGTGGTCCTTAAACCTCAAGATGAGATACATGATCTAGTAGTGCTTCGTTTGAGACAACTTTGTTAGATTGCATTGTGACAGCTATCATATGTGTGCATTAAAAAAAAAACTTACTGAAATTGGTGAATTTTTGTGTAGCCATTTTAATATTGAATGGAAAAACACATCAATTTTCAGCATATTATGCTTTATTATTTCAAGATAAATTAAAACACAACTGAAACACACACAAAAGATTTGTGCAGTGTATGGAGAAGGTGCTGTGAGTGATCAAATGTGTCAGAAGTAGTTTGAAGATTTCTTACTGGATGATGTTGCACAATCGGGTAGACCAGTTGAAGTTGGTAGTGATTAAATTGAGACATTGAGAATAATGAACATTCTATTGAGATAGCCAATATACTCAAAATATCCAAATCAATGAAGTATTGGTGAAAATGAAAAATGTGTCTTTTATTTTATGGAGAAAACCATACTTTCTGGCCAACCAAATGTCCCCCTGTCCTATCTAAACAAGCCAAGCTTGTCAGACCAATTAGACCGTCAGTAAAGAAACTCACCCTGGGGTCCCAGGGGATTTTCAGACCTTAATCAGTAAAATTATAAATCTGATTGTCCTTGTCTTGTCTCAGAGCCAAAAATCAGATCCAGGCATGTTCAGAGATGAAGATAGAGTTTTTTCATTCCAGCTATAAATCAACTCTGTCTTGCATTGATTTCACTATTTTTAAATCTTCAATTTTACTTACTTTTGCTCTTCCTATTATTTTCTTCTGCTACCTGTGTGGTTATTTGCTCTTCTTTTTCTAGCTTCTTAAGGTAGAAGTTTAAATTATTAACTTGAGACCGTTCTTGTTCTCTACTATAAAAAGCTCTAAATTTCCCTGTAACTACTTGCATTAGTTATAACCTGAAAATTTTGATGTTGTTTTCATTTTTGTTCAGTTCAAATTTTTTTCTGATTTCTCCTTTAAGACTTTTTCTTTTATCCATGAATCATTTAAAAGCGAGTTGTTTAATTTTCAAGTATTTGGAAAGTGTCCTGTTAATTCTGTTAATGATTTCCAATTTAATTGTTGTATTGGCAGAGAGCATACCTTGTGTGATCTCATTTATTTTATGTTGTGGTTTATTTTATGATTTAGGTTAATGATATGCATTAATTTGGTAAATTTTCCTTGTACACTTGAAAAGAGGGTTTTTGTCCTGACCAGTGTGGCTTAGTTGGTTGGGCATTGTCCCATAAAGCAAGGGGTCACTGGCTCGATTCTCAGTCAGAGCACATGCCTGGGTTGCAGGTTCTGTCCCCAGTTGGGATGTGTTCAAGAGGTGACCAATCGATGTTTCTTATGTCAATGTTTCTCTCCCTTTTTCCCCCTCCCTTCCCCTGTCTCTAAAACTACATAAATAAAATCTTTTTTAAAAAAGAAAAGAGGGTTTTTTCTGCTGTTGTTGAGTAGAGTTTTTACTATAAATGTCAATATGATTCACATCAATATGATTCACTTAGTCGATGTTATTCGGTTATTTTATATTCTTGCTGATTTTCTCTTTACTACAATTTATTACTGAAAAAGGATCATTGAAGTCTCCAATTACAATTGTGAAATTGTCTTTTTCTTTTCAGTTTTGTCAATGTTTCCTTAATTTTGAAGTATTTTGTGATTGAAGCATAGACATTTGGGATGATTATGTTTTCTTGGTGAATTGAAACTTAATTATTATTATGTGATTTTCCTCTTTATTCATTCATGTGTAATTTTCTTTGCTCTGTGGTCTGCATTGTCTGACATTACCATTGATGTTCCAGCTTTATTATCATTTATGTTACATTTAATATTTATTTCCATCCTTTTACTTTATATAGGTGAGTTCCTTTAGAAAGCATAGATTGACTGCTTTTGAAATTCGTTCTTACAATCTGTCTACTAAATGTTGTATTTAAATAATTACTGATATGTTTGGATTTCAGACTGTCATTTTATTTGGATTCTGTTTTTTTGTTTCTCTTTTTCCTATCATACCAAAAGCAAAACACTTTTTACTATCCATTACATTTTTTCTCATGAATTTTTTATTATACAGCTTCATACTTTTTTTTTCTGGTGATTCCAGCAATTACCAAAACTATCTTTAACTTTTCACAGTTACAAAGAATCAATATTGTAACACTCTACTTCAAGTAGAATGCAGAAATATTATCACTGTAGGGATCTGTGTGCCTTTCCCTCTTTGTTGTACTTAAGTATTGAATCTCTGTCAATTTGAAAACTCATGAGAAAATTATCATTTTTCTTTCTACCTGTTGAGCACATTTCAAAGAACTCAAGAAGAAAAGTCTGTAATATTTATTCAGGTATTTATCATTTTTCTTATTCTTTTATTCCTGATATCCTAAGTTTTCTTTTTGGCTAGAGAACTTCCTTTAGTGATTTTTTTTAAAAAGTAAGTCTTCTGGTGACGAATTTCTTAGTTTTCCTCTATCCGAGAATATTTTTATTTTACCCTCCTTCCTTAAAGATATTTTTCTGGTTATAGTAACCAGGATTTGACAACTTTTTTTTAACAAATACTTTTAAAATGTTGTTCCAATTGGTCTTGGCCTCCTGGTTTCTGTTAATAAATCTCCAGTCATTCTGATTGTTGTTCCTCTATAAATAGTGGGTTTTTCCCTCTAGCTGCTTTAAAGGTTTTTTCTTTGTCTTTGGTTTAGTGAGTTTGGGGTTAGTATTGCTTCAAATATTTTTCAGCACTGTCATCCTCTTTATTTTCTGACTTTGATATGAATGTTAGATCTATTGATATTGTCCCAGACCTTGACACTGTTCATTTTTTCCACTTTTTTTCCCTCTGTGGCTTACAGTGGATAATTTTTACTGACTACTGAAATTTCATATAGTTTCCTTGTGTCACAAATTTTTCTTTTTTAGCCATTTAAAAATGCAAAAACCATTCTTAGCTGATGGTCCACGCAAAGACAGGCAGTGAGCCAATTTGGCCTAAGCTTAGTTTGCCACTCCCTGATTTAGTTTTACCACTGATGGATATGATTAGAAGGTAGGTTTTAATTCCTTCCATTTTCAGGTTGCCTTTTTTACCACAGTGTAGTATCTTTGAGGTCCTTGTTAAAAATCTGGTGTATTTGATCAGGGCCTGTTCTCCTTGGCACGGCCAAAAATCCAATTTTTGTTTTTGCTTTCTTTTTCCTTTTGCCTATTGGCTTCTGCTTTCACAATCAGAATACCAAAGCAAAAGTAGCCTCAAAAGACTTACTTGGCTTTTCTTCGCTTAACCATAGCATTTTAGTTCTTCACTATTTTAGAGCTCTGTTTCAATGGTTTGCTCTGAACAAATCAATTTTTCAATTTTAAAATAAGAACTTTCTTGCCTGCCAGACTGCATTCTTTGAGGACTAGCTTTTGATAATTTGTGGAGGTGAAATTAATCCCCATTAAGTGCTACTCAAATGGAAAGTAGCATTTTTTATCCTTGCTTATTTTATAAAAATCAGCTTTATTCATATATAGTTTACATATGATAAAATGCACGTTTTAAAAGTATCAATCAATGAAATATCAAAAAGTTAAACATTTTTGTAACCCACAAAGTTTCTTCTCCTTTTGCAGTCAACCTTCAACCCCTGCCTCAGGCAAACACTGCCATGATTTATAGTATTATACATTAATTGTCCATCTCTAGAAACATATAAATGGACTCATTATGTATGTATGCATGCATGTATATAGAGTATATCAGCACTAGTGAGCTCTGCAGAATATTTTTGCAAAAACACTGCTCTTGTACTCATCCTTCGTAAACTCCTATTTATTGCCGAATAATAATTAATCTAAATATACCAAGATTTATCAGTTCTCCTTTTGCTGAACATTGGATTGTTTCTAGTTCTTGGTTATTATAAATACAGCTGCCTACAACATTTTTGGTGGATATGTTTTCATTTCTCCTGGGCTTATACCTAAGAGTGTTACTTTCTGAATCATTAAGTAGGTGTGTATTTAACTGTATAAGAAACTACCCAATTGTCTTTCAGATGGCTTGTATTATGTTACATACTCAGTAACAGTGTATGAGCAGTCCAGTTTTTCCTCATCCTTGCAATCTTGTATTATTAGCCTTTTTAACTTTAGTATTCTAGTAGGTATGGAATAGCATCTAATTGTGTTTCTTATTTGTATATCACTGAGGACTAATGATGATAGACATTTTTGATATGCTCATTGTGTATTTGCACATCTTAAATTTTTCCCCCAAATTCTTAAGTTATTGTCTTGTTATTGAGGTATGAGTTCTCTATATTGTTTACATATAAATTATCAGATACATGCTTTGCAAAAATGTTCTCCCAGATTGTAGTTTGCCTTTTCATTTTTTAAAAATGATGCCTTTGAAGAACAACTGTTTCTAGTTTTGATAAATTCCAATTATTTGAGGGTCTTTTTGTTAGGACTTTACATGTCTGTCTAAAATGTTTGTCTACTCACTTGGTTGTGAAGATATTCTGTGTTTTATTTCAGGACCTTCATAGCTCTAACTTTGTATTTAGATTTAAAGCCTATACATGTAAACCGTCATTTTTTAAATTGGAGTTGTTCCCTTTGTTGATCTAACAGAGGATGGTGTTTGAGTGTCCTATGGTGTTTCTGAAAGTATTTCAAATGGCTGTCCAGGACATGTTAAGCTGTAGTTAGGTGGCTTTTCACTTCAAGCTGTTTGTTTACTTGCTATATTTTATTTTATCGATCATAATTATATTTGGACATGTGTAATGGGGGAATACTATATTTTAACACTAATTAAAAATGAATCCTGAATAAAATATATCACTCCAGGCTTTTCTTTTCCTTCTCCCTGTCTCTTCCCTGCATACTTCTGTTTTGCCTTCCCTCCTTCTCTTCCTTTTCCCCCAATCTCTCCTTATTTCTTGCTTCATCCCCTTTTCCTTAAAAAAAAAAAAGTGTATGCCTTTATAACATTACTATTTATGTGTTTAGTAGCTGAGATTTTTTAGGTGATAAACTATTCCCTTAGTAGTAATTAGTTCTTGAAGTCAGATAATAGGATGCTGTTTTATAATGGCATGTTTGCATCAGTGGTCTTGTGTACGATAGTTTTGCTTCTTTATTACACTGTAGGAAATTACTTAGAGAAGATTGAGACTACATGCAGTGTCATAAACAGTGATAATGCATGCCAGTTTATATGTGGAAAAATTAGTTCTTAGTAATGTGGTCTGGGTACAAAAAGAATTCTCTGTGATCAAGGGAGAACTGGAAATTTTGCATTGTAAAATGAAATTCTCTCATGTACTTAAGATATAAAACTTTTAAAATGACAAATAATAGCATAGCCTATACTTCATGGGGAGAGAAAAGTGCATGCTATGTTCTAGTTATGGGGACACCATCATTTTGACAGCTGAAATTTCTGTTAGAAATTGGTATAATGTAGATTTTAAAATCCTATTGTGTAGTAATATTTTTAAATCTGTTTTATAGCCTCTTGAGGCTACAACTTCTTAGTGTGCTGTAGATTGAATGCTTTGAATGAAATATCCCCTCAGGTCTATTTCCCACTTCCTTAAGTGCATCTTATAGGAAATGTACTCTTACTTGGGCTAAAAAATCGTTCCTTTTCTTTGCCACAGGATAAGAAGTGGGTCCTCAATCATGAAGATGTCACATTGGGAGAATTACTGGGCAAGGTATGTAATCAACTGAGCTAAATAACCAAAAGTCTTCACGGTGATTTTGAACTCTGTAGATTGTTCATTTTCTTCAAATCCTTCTTACATTCCAGCAGCCAACAAGGTGCATTCCCACATTAACCTAGAGGTACACGATACCACATCTGTTACGGATACTAGGATGTTCACTGAAATAGATGTGTGAAAACCTTTGAAAGGTTTAAGGAGGGTTTTTGAATTTTAAAAATAGTGTTGTATGTTTTCCTCTATATTAAAAGCCATAATTATATTATTGCAGTGTAGAGAACCAAAACTAATGAGCTGAGATTTGAAAAGAAACTACGAGGTAATACAAGTTTAAATAAACACCTAATAGTCCTGTCCTATTTGTTTCTGGCTACATATGATGTAAATGTAAAATACTGCTCTTGGGGATTTCAAGATTGTGTATAGAATCACAGTATGTAACAACATCAGGCATATTATTTTTCTAAAAATGATATGGACAAGACACATGTCAGTGTAAACATTCATATGTAGCTAGCTCTATTTGGTGTTGGAGAAGACAGATATATATGATGAGAGTCCCTTTCTTCTAATCAAGTTGCAAGTTTCTTCCAATTCATTGGCTATATGAAAGTAAATTATGTCTAATAATAATGGCAGACATTTGATAATCAAATGGACTATTTGCAAATTTATTATTGTTTTTATAATTGAGTTGTAATGGGTAAATATTAACTTCCTTGTCAATGGCTTAATTCATCATGTTTCCATTTGAAATTTTGAATTCAGTTTAGTTTCATAATGCAATGTGAAAAACAGTGTAAAATCTACCCCCTAGGACCAAGAACCTCTTGTGAGGAATGACATAAAAATAGACAGACATGATATTTAGCCTCATGGACTTAAGATCAGTAGCAGCCATGAAGCTGTGCCTGTCAAATGGTAGGGAGTGATTGGTGTCCTAGGCTCCTCCTGACTGCTTTGGAGAGAGAACAGGTGTTCTGGGAAGCCTAGTCTTTTTCTCAGTGTTTGGAGATTCCCCCCTTAACCACTGTTGATAGATTTGAGAAGTCTATCAAATCCTCTGAGTTGTAATTATTGAATGAATGTTTAACATTTTCGAATGCCTACTAATATAGCCAAGACCTTTTTTATAGGGCACAAACCATTAGAAAAGTATGAAGGGTTGGTCAGTGTTCAGTAATGGCATACATGATTTTGGAAGATCAAGAAAAGTCTTCATGAAGAAGGGGGCTTAAGAAATGAACTTAAAGATGACTTAGCATTTTTTCTAATTGGGGTTGGGGGATGGTTCCCATGGAGGATAAAAACGTGGAAAAGGCATGGCATGTATCCTGGGATCACTGAGAACTTGATGTTAGGATAGGCAACCTTCTCAGAACCTTGTTTTTCAATAAATATTTGAGTTGAATATTAGATTTAATAATATTGAATACTACTTATTACTTAAATATTTAAGTATACTTAATACCTAAGTAAAATAAAAATTTAACAATTAAGTAAAATATTAAGTAATATTTAAAACATTCAAACATATTTTGACTTTTAATAATTTTAAATTATTTATTATCAACATGTAAAAATTTACGATCCTTGAACTATCGTTAAGAGTTACATTGATCATAGAACTCCAAAACTCAGTAGCTAGCAGACCCTTACTTCAGCTACTTCTTGCTCAACAGTAATATCATGGAAGCATGTTATAAAATAATGCTTGCACATTATAATTATAGCTTTATGAAACAATATATAAGCATACATAGAAAAGCTTGAAGGGAATACTAAAAAATATTTGTTGTGTTAGCCTTGTAAGTCATCTCTATAATGCTTTGTGTTTATAATAAAAGAAAAATGACTTTAAACTAGAAATTAGGCATTTTAAGTCAAAATACAGTTTAGCCATAGAATAAGGTTAGGAGTTCATAACCTTGTCATAGAAATGACCTCATCACGGGTGACATGGGCATTTGGGTAAGAACCTCGTCTTTTTTGGTACCTTCCCTTAGAGAATGACAACCTACAACAGTGGCTGTTGCCAGGCCTTCATCTGCCTAGGTTCTGTTGCCACTCCCTCTTCTCTCTCACTTTCTCTCTTCCCCAGCTGATAGGACTGTGTGGCTCCGCACCAACAGTCACATCACAGAATCTCTGCTTTATCATTAAATATTAATGGATAATATTTTACTTTTAATAAAATGAAGATAATGGGACTAGACTGAGTGAAACTATGTACTTCTGACAGCGGCAATTTGAGTTTCTCCTTTCGTTGTATTTTATTTTTTCTTTTTCCCCATTTTCCTTCTCAATTGCCCTCCAGCCTCAATCCCCCAAATGTTTGTTATGTTTGGTAGCAAATTTAAAATTGGGAGATTGGTAAGAGCAACATTCCCGATCTTTATTTCCACTTCAAACTCCGGATAATGCTAGCAGAGTACTTTGATTAATTCAGCATGCTTCATTACACGCTTTTCTTGTATTTTGTGAAGATTTATGTGGCTGTCTTACATCTCAACCAATAAATGTATTTGTATTTTTAGGGAAATTTTGGTGAAGTATTTAAGGGTGTATTAAAGGATAAAACTGCTGTTGCTGTTAAAACATGTAAAGAAGATCTTCCTCAGGAACTGAAAATAAAATTTTTACAAGAAGCCAAGTGAGTTCTTTAAAGTTATGTAAAATATGTATTTATAATATAAGCAATTCACTAAAATGTAAGTTTGGGAATTATGATTTTCTGAAGTATGAATAAGCACTTTCAGAATCCTCATAATTAACCATTTAACACTATGTGGAAACAAAGTTTCTGTTCTTGAGTTAAACTATACATCAGTTAGGCAACCTTAGTCAAAAGAACTTGATGCTAAAAAAAATGAGTATTCTTTAAGTTTTTAAAAAACATTGCAATTTTTGCTTTTATCACACATGCATATACATATATATGTGTATATGCAAAGTTGTGATCTTCCTTATAATAAAAATATTACTGTATTCTGTATATGTAAACTATATACTTTATAAATATTTAGATATATAATTTCATTTCTTCTGCCTTAGATATCATCACTTAATTCTCTTTTCTCATCTGTTAGTTTTCTAAGAACCCCAATGTCTTCTTTAATTTAGTGTCTGTAGTTTGTTCCAAAATGTACATACTGTTTTGTTTTCTAATTGATCTTCTGGGAGGATTGTCTTCTTTTTCTTACTACTAGGTAAAATTTAATGTTCCAAATTGCTACCCCTCTATTGCGGAAAGCTAAAACTATTCTGTTAATAGTA
>PVKM010008569.1:0-39195 GCA_004027735.1 Carollia perspicillata
TAGGGGCTGGGGCAAAGGATGAATTGCACAATGCTGACGCAGAGGCAATGAATTATGAAGGCAATCCAATTAAAGTAACACTGGCAACTTTGAAAATGCCTGTGCAGCCAGTGGTTTCCCTTGGCGGCTTTGAAGTAACACCACCTGGGGTCTTACCATTGAAATGTGATCAGAACCTGTGCATGTTAGTGGAGAGCACTTAACCACTGCGAAGGGAAACGCAGAGTCAGAAGATGCTGAGGAGGAGGACATGAAAGTCCTAAGTAGATCTGGAAAGCTTTCTGCCCCTGGAAGTGGTAGCACGTTTCCACAGAAAAAAAGTAAAACTTACTGCTGATGAATGTGATGATGAAGATGAGGATGATTTTAAGGATGAGGAAGCTAAAGAAAACACTCCGGTAAAGAAATCTGTATGAGATAAACCAGCCAAAAATACACAAAAATCAAACCAGAATGGAAATGACTCGAAACCTTCAACACCAAGATCTAAAGGTCAACCATCCTTCCAAAAAAATGAAAGGAGAAAAACTCCTAACACACAGAAAGGACCTTGTTTTATGAAAGACATTAAAGCAAAATTGCAAGCAAGCATAGAAAAAGACCATTGAACAATCCTGGGCACTAGCGGTAAATTATATGCAAAGATGGGGAAAGAGGAAAAGGAGAGACAAACATAGTCCATACTGAGTTCATCAGCAATCCGACTGAAGTTTTCTATTTTAATCTCAATCCCCTTTCCTGATTTACCACTCACCCATGCTCTCTTCCAAGTGGGAAGCAATCTCACTGTTAACCTCCTAAAGAACTTTTTTTTTCTTTTGACTTCTGCAGTTCAGTGAACTTTTCTTCTTGTTCATCTGCCTCGCCTCTTTGACCATATTTTAAACAGTTTTGTATCTCCCTAGCTGCTCAATAAATATTTGAATGAATAAAATAAGACTAATTCTTGGCATGTACTAGAAAGGTTCATCTGCTGCTTATTTTGTTGCTACTTGTTGAACTCCAAAGGGGTTAAATGTGTCAGACACCGAGGGTCACTTGTATGACATACTACATGTTAATAAAAAAGCATAAGTGGAAATTCCAGGCTATGTTTTATTCTGTTTCAGCATTAACTTTCAGATCATGGCCAAGTATCTGTTTTCATTGAGAAAAGCCAGAATCTGTCAGAGTCAACATGAAACATAAGAATTGCATCGTGATGAAAAAGAGTTAAGACACTGTACACAGACACATTGTTCTTTTCCGTTGTTATCAAAGTAGCCTTGTTTTTTTTTTAAAGTATTAAAATTTTCATTGTGACTTAGAAAACTTGTAGTTAGAGAATTCAGTTTACATACTGATTTAGATTCCATTTTGAAAACTGCTCACAGTAAATATTTTCTCTCTGCATAATAGAAATGCTCATACAGTTTTCACAGTTAGCAGCCTTAACATGGAAACAACTGGTAGAAGTTGGCATTTTTTATTGAAACCATATTCTAGAATTTTAAATTCCAGTGGGTTGAGAAATGCAGTCAGGAAAGACCCACAGTGAGCGACCACACCGTATCAGAATGTGATTCCTGATCATGTTGCGAGAGCAACCTGGAGTTTCCAAAACTCGATTTCTGATGAAGGATAGCAAACTATCCTGCTTCTACCAAATTACCATACTCATTGCTTAATTTAGATTTGACACATGAAAAAACTGTATGTGGTATGCCTATAAAGTAGTAAGATTTGGAGTTTAGACTCTCCTCATTTAAAAAATTATTTTTTGCTACTCTGCTTGGATATTTTTTCTACCTTGTCTTCCAACTTGCTGATTAGATCCTTTCTTTCATCTAACCTACTGTTTATTCTTTCTAGCATATTATTTATTTCAGATATTGTGTTCTTTATTTCTGACTAGTCCTCTTTTATGGTTTTCTATGTCTTTTTTCATGCTGTTGAGTATCCTTATAATCATTACTTTAACCTCTGTATCTGATAAATTGCATTCCACCATTTCATTTAGTTCTTCTTCTGCCGTATTCTCTTATTCTTTCATTTGGAGCCTATTTCTTTGTCTTCCCATTTTGGCTGCTTCTTTGTGTTTGTTTCTATGTGTTAGGTAAATCTGCAAAGACTCTGCTGCACTCCTGTGTCAGATGCTGCCTGTGACTGGGCCCGGGCACCCTGTTTGGAGCTATCAGTGATCTGCAGCTTGTGGCTCCCTCTCCTGGGCCTGGGTGTGTGTGCGGAAAGAAACAGGCTGCACACCAGTGCCCACTTTTACCAGCACTGGGCCTGGGAGATGGTCAGTTAAAGCCTCTGAGGTTTGGTTTTAAAATTACTTATATGTAACCTATTTAAAATATGTGTTGTCCTTAAGAGAGTTCCTCTGGAAATTTGTGCTTACTTCACAATTCTCAATTATTTTTGGAAAATTCGTTTAAATAAAGTTTTAGTCAACTCTTTTAAATAAAACTAGAGCAAAGTATTTATTTGAAATTACCCAAGAGTGGTAGTTTCTACATTTTGGAATTTAGAGCCACCCTAGAAAAGTTCTCTGAATTGCTGTTGTAGCCACACTACAACTACTAAAATTCAATTCTTTTAGATACATACCTACTTCTTTGGCCATGGCCTAAATAATTTTTGACTCTTCTAAACCTATTTTCTACTTTCAAAGGAAAAGTTTTGCTATCCTTGTAGATATTCCAAAGAATGAGCAGGATTCTCTAAAAGCAATTCCAGAAGAGAATTTTACAAAATATGAATAACAATAGTAACAACTTTGGTATAACAGCATCACTTTTAAACAGCACAATTGTCTGGATATGTTAGTTCTTACGTATTTGTTGAAAAAAATACAATGCTTTATAGTGACATGTGTAATAGGTTACAGTAGATGCCTTGTTTTAGAAAATTTTCACTTCCTTGAACCAGAAAATAGTTGCTGTTCTAGCAGACTCTCAGTGGCTTATGAAATGCTTGTCTTTGACTTTTGGAAGAATATGGCATCTTAGAATTTTTCAGGAGCTATGATGCATAATTTAGCATAGCTGTGTCCACGGGCATTTCTAAGAGCTGTATCTTACAGTAGTAAAAGCATGTTGTTAGTAAAGTAAGTCTTCGTAAAATAGGGGAAAAGGTATTATATTTTGAAGACCATATGATTACTTGAAATACTTTTTATCACAGCATAAATTTTGTATTTGAAATTATCTTGACATTCTGGTAGAGGTAAAACCTAATTTAACTCATTTTTGTTAGTTTGTAAATTACATTATCAAAGTCATAACAGTATTTTTTCATAGATGATGGCTAAAAATCTATTGGTGGAATAAATGAACGTGAATACTGAAGAATTGGTTCATGAACAACATTTGTTATATTACAGTAGCTTGATGGGTATTTAAAATTAATGCAACTTTGCTTTTGTAAATCTTTATTTTGAGTGACTTAACTTTGAATCCAGTACATTGACTCCCAAATTATGGACCTGAGATTTAAGAAAGTGTTGATGTAGCCATGTTGCAAAGCAAGCGATATATTTACAGAGATGAATTTATAGCACTTGTGTACTGAGTAATTGTTGTGGCTGCAGATGCTACACTAGGTGCTGGAGATGATGTGGTGGAAAACAGATAGTGTCCTTGCTATATGAGCTTGCATGCTGGTGACTGTAGGGCTCCAGAGGGAACAGACCAAGCTAGGAGTCTACGTAGCGACTCTGTGTCCTGTAGAAAAGCCCCCATTCCAAATCTCTGGGTTCTTCTCTTTACATTGAAGCGTGATGAATTTAGACTCATGATCTCTGTCCTCCAGGATCAGAACTTATGCTATGATTTTCTGAATGCTTCTTCGTTTTCTTAATTGATTTAATCCTACCTCCCAAATTCTTAGTATTTTCAATATGTAATATATGTGAGTACTATGTGAGCATTTTGTAAACTGAAATCTTTTCACCCTAAGGTAGTGCTGTTATTCAACAAGAAGGCATTGAGTTATACATCTTCACAAAACACAGTGTAGATCCTCCCAGATACATAGAAAATGAAAAAACAAGTAATCAAAGCATCCTTTTTCCTCTCTCACAAAAATTGGAAGTATTTTTGCCTGATTTAGCTGGTTAATTTATCAACTGTCTGCCTCAGTTTTATAGAAACAATTTTTAAGTCTCTTGAAACTACAGTTCATGTTCACTATGGTTTGGAGCTTACATTTCTTTCATGGGCACAGAATGTGTCACCCCGTGAAAGAGAGGCTCTTAATATTGTTTATGGAAGCAGGGAACAAAATGAAGTCATAAATCCAGGGGTACCCTATTTTGCCACAGCTTTTGGGGAGAAGTAATTCCAAATAATTTAAAATGGCTAGTTAACCTTTTTCTTAAAATTTTCCAGCAAAAAAATGTAACGACTCCCCTCAGTAACTTAAGTCAGCAGGCACATACATTTTCTTAAGTAGTTTCCTTCTCTTGGAAAACTGGAAAAAGGGAAATGACAGGATAATGTCTAAGACTGTCCTCTGTATCTTCAATTATTGTTTTGCTTTTTTTTTTAAAAAATACCTCAACCCATAGTTTAGCCTTCTTAAAAATAAACTGCAACTGAATGTGCTCAAATTTATTATTAAGAAAAGAAAAAAATCAGATTTCACTACTACTGTTTTCACTAGGAATGAACAAGAATTTTATTATTTCTTTCAAGTTCTGCTTCCTGTACTCTTTTCTGGGAGCATCTCTAAAGACAGACATGGCAAGGGATTTTGAGGAGAAATAAAGCATGCCTGAATACAACCATAGCAGAAATGTCTTTTCTAAGGGTTAATGAGGTCACATTGTTTGTTATATTTTTTGAAGTCTTAGAATACTTGTGCATTTTTTTTTCTGACAACAAAGTGCAGCTGTTTCTAGTCAACTCTTTTAAATAAAGTTCTTTCTTAGCACATCCATTTCAAAACCAGCAAACTTCTGGGCCCAGAGTCAATCTTCCCCTATGTACATGCCAGACACTTTCATTATTTGTAAAAGTCACAGGTTAATCTCCAAAGATAGATTTTTTTCCCAGTCAGAATCACATGTGAGTAAATAAAGGCCCCATCTGGCTGTCTGCATCTGAGACTTGTTTTGAATTCACTTATAAATTCTTTATTTCCACACAATTCTGCTGCATTAACAGTTTCTGAATATCAATTATATTTTTCCACTGCTGAAACTCTCAAATGACTCAACAAGTACATCATTTTTTTTTCTTCTCCAAGCTTCCCCAGGGACCTTACATTTGGAAAGAGTTCAGTTACAAAATTGTCGTCATCAACACCATCTTTTTTCATAACCTTTTATTTTTTACTTTTTATCGAAATATACATATAGAAAGTACACATACATTAAGTGCACATCTTGATGGATTTTTACAAATTGAAGGTGTATCCATATAACCAACATCTCTGTCAAGAAGCAGGAGACACTGGCACCTGAGAAGTCCCCTTGTCCCTTCCAGTCACTAACTCTTCCAGCCTCCAGGACTTACTGCTCTGACTTCCAGCAGCATAGCTGGTTTTTTAATGTTCTGCCTGTTTCTGTGCTTCATTTAAATTGAATCATACAGTATGAGCTAAGTGCTTAGCTTCTTTCACTTACTGTTATTTGTGGAATTATCTTATTGACGTATGTAGTTAAAATCATTTTTTCTTGTTGCTGTGTGGCATACGTTGTGTAGCTGTAGCACACCTGACCCATTCACTGTTGGTGGGCATTTGGGTGGTTTTTCAGTTGATGCTATTACAGATAGTGCTCTTATGAATATTCTTGTACATTTCTCTTGGTGAGCAATTTGTATGCATTCTTCTTGGGTATGGATATAGATTATCAACATTTTAATTTTTCAGTTTTATTGATGAAAAACTTAAATGAAAATTTCTGATCAGCCTGAATCAACCAGACTTACCATATTGAGGTGATATAATTTTTTTCTCACTCATACAAAGTTAACATTTTGGTTACTCATGCTGCTTTATTGGTTTCAATGCTAATTTCATTTCCGCTCTTTTCATTGCCTTCCTGTCACCCTGCATATCTATTTACTTCTCCCTTTCTGCTTTTACTTTTATCTCCTAAGATAGTATAGTAATAATATGATGCCTATATTAATAAATAACAGCAGCAACCATTTCTTGAGCACTAACCATGTTAAAAAAATACTGCTATGATTTAACTGCTTTTTAATTTAACTCTCACATAATCCCAGTGTTATGCAAATATATTCCAATTGAGCAATAATTTTTATAATGATATATTACAGATATATCAAACAAGAATCAAGAATAGTGTAGCTAACATTCATGGACCTAACTCTTAGATTTAATTTATGTAGAGAGTCTGGCATTTTTGTTTCTATTTTTTCCTGTACCCAAGATTTAGAATTAGTTCGCTTGCTTAAGTCTTACTCCCATTAAGTGACAGAGCTGACAGCTGATATTTAACTTTTTATTACTGTCCCTGTAAACCCCTGCTCTCTCCCTCACACTTTACATTTATTTTAAGGTCTAAGCTCCTTTTTTACATGATCCTATCAGTACTGTTGTTTCTCCTCTCTAAGAATGCTAGCCAATATTTATTCTTGCAGTAACAAATATTTACGTGCCCTTTTTAGGTTCCAGGAACTATGCTAATATGTTTCCATGCCTCATGTAATTCTTACCACAGCCCATGAGGGCAGTACTGGTATTGACCTCAGTTTACAGGTGAGGAAACCACAGTTTGGGGGTTAGATCACTTGTTTAGTACTGTAGATCTACTAGGCACCTGAGATTGTATCCATCTTAGGTGTGTCTGACTCTAAAGCCAATGCTTTTCGAGGACTACCTCAAAATCTTGTTAATTGGGAAGGAATGCTATTTTTTATTATTTCTTGTGCTTGTAGCTAGTATGAAATGTTAGCTGGAAGTGAGCCCTTTCTCAAGCCCCATCTCCTACTTTACAAGCGAGAATCTTGATGTCTTAGAGCAGTTATATGGCCAGTTCCGGCCCCGTGGCTCCTCAGGGGAGCTGGGGCTAGAACCCATGCTTCAAGTTGCCTCATCCAGGCTTCTCTATCACATAATGCTGCACATACGTCTCTGGTTTAAGAAGGTAAGTGTGTGAACAGGTCCATGAAACAAATTTAAACCTCTTTTGTTAATTCTCTGATAAAACCATTCTCTTAAAGGCCAACCCCAGTGACCTCCTCTTTGTCACATTTGGAGTTTTTCTCTGTTTTCACCCTCCCTATTTCAGGCCCTCCTTTATAAAGCTCTTTATCTCTTGGCTACCCTGGATCTGAACTCTGCTTGTTCTTCCAACTGTGGTCACATATCTTCTTCTCTTCTTTGTTAATTAGTCCTTTTCCTTACTCCTAAAATTCAGGCAGTGCTCAAGGTTTTTTCTTGAGTCACCTTCTTTTTCTGTGCTTTCTCTCTTAGCATTCCATTTCCTCCAAGAGTTTCTGTGCAGAAGATCACAAATCTTTATTTTAAACCCTGATTTCTCTTCCAAGATCTAGACCTAGGGCTCAGGCTGCTCACAGAATTCAGCTTGTGCCAAGCTAATTTCCACACTACTCCTCTCACCAAACCTGTTCCTCTTCCTTTGTGTTGGTCCCTACACAGTGCAGTGTCATCCGGTTGGCTTGCTGTTCTGTCATGACTCTATGCATCGCGTCCTTCTTACCTGCACTGTAACAAAGCCCGTTATGGAATCTTTCTGTCACTAGTCAAATCCGACTTTAACCCATCTTCATATCTGAAACCAAAGTAATCTTAAAGGTACCTGAGATCATTTCACTCTCCTGGACATATACACTTTGAGGGGTTCCCCAGTACCTACCAACTAAAATTAGGTCTTCAAAGCCCCGTTTTACTAATTTCTACTGATCTTTCAGGTTGAGTTAATCTATTTCTTTTCCTTTTGACATGTCCAAATGTTTCCATTCCTGTATCTTTTCCTAACACTTTCTTTCTCTAGCATTTCCTCATTTCTGTTAAGATACAGTTCGTCCTTCAAGGCTACTTTCCTGTATCATTTCCCTATATTCTCAGGCAAAAGTAACACTTGGTGGTCCTTTCTAACCAAGGATGATTGGTACTAGGGAAAAGGCCAGTCAAGGGGAATCCAAATTAAACAGGGACCAAAGTATCATAGTAAATAAGAATGAAAGGACTGACTTGGAACTTAACTTGAAAATGAAATTAAAAATTATAAACATAAGTTTATTTTTGTTATAATTAATAAAATTTAAGTTGTAATTGAGATTATCTGCTAATTCCTGGAATGTACAAAGAACTATTAAAGTATTTATTGAGTTTTTAGCATAATTTTCTGACAATTATAAGATGGAATAATTCAATCACATTGATTTTGACTTTTGCAGCACCAACATAATTTTCTTAATATTCCAGAAGCTCAGTTTTCTGTAGATCATCTTTTAATTTAATTTGATTTTAAAAGCACTATGTCAGTCACTTATCATGTCTTTAGTTACCTCGTTTCTCTCTGCCAGATCATCATTTATAAGTGACTTTGCATTTGATTTTAGTGTTTTTTCCCACCTCTACTTACACTGATTTTATGCAATTGTGCAGATTTTTCAATATCTACAACTTCTTTTTGCAATAAATTACTATTGATACTGTAATCATTAAATAAACTGCAAAACCCTTTGTGAATACCTAACATGTTATTCTTAGGTTTTCTATAGCCTCTAAGTCGCAGGTGGCAAACACAAGGCCCGCGGGCCGAATCTGGCCCTCCACCTACCTTATTTTATCCAGCCCAACACCTTGTTTCCACCCAGAGGCAGCACTGAGCTCCTTGCCCCTAGTTAAGGAGTAGTTACATTTGTACAGTCCTAAAATTACATTCGGCTCTTTGAAGGCAAACAGGAGGCTGATGTGGCTCCCCTGTCCCCGTCACCCCCAACCCTGGTGAAAATGAGTTTGACAGCCTTGGTCTAAATATTTGAGTACATATCTGTCCTCCCAGGTTTTAAATTTTCTTGCAAGGACTTTGTTTTTTGTTGTTGTTTGGGTTTTTTTGTGCCCTTTCATGAATCCATGGAAATGTACATAGTAAAACTTTAAATTCTGTTGTTCCTTTGTTCCTCAGCAGAACAAATCCTTGCCTTCTGCTGTGTTTCATCATTAGAAACAACATCATAGAACTAGATTACAGAAAAATGAATTGTTCATTTTTCCCATTGGAACAGCATACACAATAATGAGTTGCATTCTTAATCAAAGACTCAACTTCAGATAAAAACAATAGTGTATCATTACATAAGAGAGGAAATAAGTAAAGTCTTTCAGATAACTTAAATAAAGGTTTCAAGTCTTGCAAAATGTTATTATAGCATGTGTAATGATTATTGTTTCTTATAATATGTACATAAAATGTAAAGGTTACATTTAGATTACAAATTAGGTTACATTTAGGTTACAAATTAGATTACACATTTAACATAAATGTAAAGGCTGTCGTAAATGTGAATTTAAGAGTCTAATTGACAATAAATTCTCTTATTCCAAAATTTATAAGGGTCTTTGTAATCTAATTCTTTTTATTATTTAAATTATTTATTTATTTGGGGGGATATAAAGATCTGCCTTAATTTTTTGGCCTTAATTTGTAATCTCATTATTTTTACTTTTTTATTGTTTATACACATTACAGATGTCCTCATTTTCTCCCCCTTTCCCCTCTTCCCCTCTCTACCCTCACCCTTACATCACCCCCCAAATCACCACATTGTTTTGTGTGCATAGGTTATGTGTCTTTTTAAAAGGCTCATTCAGGTATGCCTTAAGCAGATTCTTTCCTGGGGGAAGCAAACAATTCTGTTGAACTTTGATTTGCCTTATCCTATTGTAGGATTACTCGGTAGTTTGGGAGATGATAATAATTTTGCTTCTACCACTGAATAGCTAATCTAACATTTCCTCATTCACTCTTTTCTTATTCAACTTAAAGCCATTCAACCTCAGAACAAATAAATTCTACACAAGAGCAAAAAGTAGTTATGTCATTCTATGTGATCTATAATCATGAGAATACTACACGCATCATTGGCATGCTGTAAAAACTATTACTAGGTCTTTGAAGTGGGCATTGTAATGGGAATTTCTGATAGAGGATAGTGCCCTGACTTGACTTAGCATGTGCTATTGTATGAAAATCAGTGAATAAATAAAGGTGGCAGAAATTTAGGAATGGTAGAAAATATGCAGCTATGATTTAGTGGCATTGAGATCTATGAAATGGCTTGAGGTGGTGACCACCAGCATTGCTAACATCTGACGAGGAAAAAAAAAATTGCCTTCGTAACTCAAATGCCCTTGCTCTCTCTATAAAGCTTTTATCAGGACTAAGTGGAATTGTAGTATACCTAATCTAATGGGAGTTTTCAAATATTCTGCTAAATCTAATTTGTAGCAGACCTAAATTAAAATCGACAATTTATCCCAAAGATGAGTTTAGATACCATTCTCTAATACTTCCCTTTCTTTTCAGAACCTAAACATGCCCTTCTACAGTCAAGTTTCTCTTTGTTGCCCTAGCAATGCGTGTTGACCTACAAGGTCATTAATAAAGAAAGGCTGCCCTCTGCTGTACTTCTTTATCCCTCCATGAAATCCTGACAACTGAAATCAGATGCCATTCTCTGGTTCTCCAATTGTAATGCATTGATTCCTCCACTTGGAAGAATATTTCTTACACACTGGATCAAGTATTGGGACCAATGCCTTTGGAGACATTTAGTGAAAAATATTTGTTCAGTTCAACTGCTATTAAACAATATTTAATTCAAACATTTTTTGTCTAACCATCAACTTTTTTTAAAAAAGTAAATTCTCATTTTGTAATTTATTAGGGAGTGAACTAACATGCACTTCTGGAAATCATGTGTTATTTTATTATCTGTTTTTTGATGATCCTGCCTTGGAAAGGTGCTCCCCCTCTGTTTCCTATGGATACACTTTTTTGACTTTTTCTGCTTTTTTTAAGTTTTCTTCAATGTTACCTTTCAGTCTTTCTACTGAAATCTTTTTAAATTTGTCTTGTATCCTAGTATCCTTTCTTATTTTATAAACACAGTATCTTCTCCTAACCTTCTGAGGACAACTAAATTTTTCAAGTTTTTTTTTCCTCTCAGTTGCTGCTTTTTTGTTTGTTTAGGTCTTTCGCTTTTCGTGTTCTTCGCAATGGTTACCCTTGGTTGTCATTTCATATTTTAAAGATGCAGGACTAAATGCCAGTTGAAAGCTCTGGTTGGGGGAGTGGCATTTGGAATGGTACATTTTACTAAAGGACAATTAGGCTAAGTTCTGACCATTTAGAGAGGGTCTCTCAAATAGGTCTGAAGTTGACCCTCACAGTACCTTTGTGTAAATTAGAGAAAGGTGTCACCTGGAACATTTGAGTTGTTGGCCAGTTGATACCTTCATGCTACTTGGAAAAAGTTAGCCCCTTCTCAGAGCACATGGCTTGGATAATGGAGTCTGGATTAGATGCCATTCCTTACTAGTTAACAACCCGAGAAACTGTAAGAAACCTACTCCTAAATGTTAGTATCTGTAGGCCTTTCTCTTCAGCTGGCCAGTTTCTCAGGAACTGAGGTTTAGTGTTCTGCCTGAGGGTGGGATTGGGTGGGGCTATGGCAGTGCAGGGAGACTAAAGGTCTGGCTGCTAGGTTTCTGGAAGCCGAATAGAGGAAAGAAGTTGGGGAAGAGAAAATGTCTCATTACTGAATATGTAGACTTTTGCCTAATCCTCTGCATCACTAGAAGAGTTTCCTGTGCTCCGATTTCCAAGCCTGTCTGATTTAGCCTTCAGCGTCTTCTGCCATGATGGTTGTGAAGGGTAGAGAAGCAAATATGGGGATCTCTGGAATCCAAGTTCTCAACCACATTCTTTTCTTTTCCATCTCTCATTGCTTCCTTCCAAGATGCCTGGTGCCTCCAGTTCCTGAACCTTTCTAGAATTCGGCATCTCTGCTGGCCTCCCACTGTTCACCTCCTTTGAAAACTTAAAATTCAGCTATATCTGAATCCCAGGCAATTATCTGTTATCCATCTGCTAAAGAGCTTTTAAAATTTTGTTTCTGTGCCTTGTCTACTATTGTCTTTTCAAGTTTTCTCTGTCCTTTTTTGTTTATTCACTTTTTAAATGTATAGTCATCGTACTGGGAGATAATAAGGAAACAGAAACAAACACCTAAACAATTCTTTGTGTTTAAATTCTTTATCATTTGGGGGAGGAAGACCTGTAATCCTGAATTTTTACATATACTCATTCTAATATGAGTTCTAAATTTGGTGGTTAAGGATGTAATATATTTTGCCTAAGGTTGTAGTTGTGCATTGCTCTTGCCATTTTGATCTTTGTAAAG
The DNA here is from genome assembly GCA_004027735.1 of Carollia perspicillata. Lineage (NCBI taxonomy): Eukaryota > Metazoa > Chordata > Mammalia > Chiroptera > Phyllostomidae > Carollia > Carollia perspicillata. The sequence goes on from PVKM010008569.1 coordinate 12,393, forward strand.
TAACCAATAGGCCTACTTGATTTTCATTGGCCGTAGTTGAGGTACTATGGTTCATTGCAAGATTATGAAGGTGAAGTAGATTTAAACAAGAGCTAAGGTGCAGCTTTGCACCTTGGTAAACACATTTACTTGGACTTCACATCATCCCACAAGTCTTGATTGGCTTCTGTGGGTGCTGGGCCAGGTTTTTTAGTGAAAGCCATATAGTGATTTCTTAAGGGTCTGAGGATACCTGGGCAGCTAATACATATTTGTATTATTACTAGGAGGTGTTATGATCTCTTCTGTCTGCTTAAAGTGTGATCTAATGTTGCAAATGAATACAGAAATGTACCATATAATGTTTCTACTAACCTAGTTGCAGCCCACAGCGGCACTCTAGTCAAATGAATAAAAAGTGATATTCCTTACCACCCACTTGAACTTATTTGTGGCTGAATATTTATTGATAAGGTCTTAATAATAATCTTGAATATATAATTTAGTAAGATATTATGTTCTAGAAGTCTGAAAATCACTTCCCTCACTGCAGGATCAGTTTGAATACCAGTAAGTGTTTTCAGGGATATACAAAGTCTGTCCAGAATGTCTCCAGCCATGTAATACAAAAAATAGAGACATTTATTGAAGAAGATACAAGATACAGGAAACATTATACATAGGATAATGACGCATCAGTCTCCTACAAAGTAGGGACCTTGGGACCTCGGGACCTCACACAGTTCTCCCAGTTGCCATCAGCTGCCCCATTGTATTTTCCTGAATCTCATCAATGGTCTGAAATCTCTTCCCTTTCAAAGGTGATTTTAGTGTTGGGAAAAGTCAGAAGTCACAGCCCACCATGTCTGGGCTGTCAGGGTGCTGGGTCACCTGGGTGATTTGATGTCTTGGCCAAAAAACTCTGCATAAGACATGATGCATGAGTGGGTGCATTGTCATGATGAAGCTGCCAATAACCAGTTGCCCATAGCTGCGGCCTTCTGCATCAACCAAATAGTTTCTGTGGAGGAATGTTGAAACATAATGCAAAGGTTGATACAGATTTGTCACTGTACTCTCTCAGTCATTTTGAATGTGACAGCCACATAGTACACATGCTCACTGAACAGTGTCTCTGCCCCCACTGACTAGTACAATGAAGTTGTCATTGTTCAGGCATGCACATTCCAGTCCACACTCCTTGGCTGCCAGGTTACATCAATGTCATGCAGACCATTCTTGTTGTATTAACAGTGGCTGGATTTTTTTCCAGGCAGACCTTGTACATAACTGCACATTTCAGCTATGATTGCAAATTTGTGGACCATTATTTCTGAGCACAGTTCTATGTCAACAAAAATAAGTAAATAAAATTAAAAATAAAAATAAGGCCTGCTGAAAACCTGTTTAGAGAAAATAATCTCCCCTTAACTTTGAATGCCCTTCTGCATTGCTATGGATTCAGCCATCTGAACTATTTCATTATCTAGGTGCTCTACATGTAATTATTTAGGGCTTTCCTGGGGCCTTTATAAATGCGAAGCAAGTTTATTGTACAGTGAAATGAGGAGGTTTAAAGGTTTCCTATGTTCTGTAGGATATATTTCATATCAGGGATGATACACAGGAATTTTAGGGGGTGGGATGTAGAATGAAAGAATAATTCTGGTATTAAATATTTGTTTCATGTACTTCTTAAACACACCCACATGCAACAACAACACACAACATCCCTTGCTTCCCAGATGACTTAGACAAGTAAATTTTCTTTTTGCTGTAGTTCTTAGGTGGAGTTTAAATGTCCCTTGCCATTGGGTTGCCAGATGGGGAAAATGAACTGTAGTATTCAGTTTAGGGCGTGGGATTTTAGTACTTGAGGTATACGGAAAGATTAGCTACAGCTAGTGTTTGGTACAAGTCTATATGTAGGGCCAACATAGCATTAATAAATTTGAAAGCAGTCTAATCAGCACTTCCCAGTAGAACTTTGAGGGATGACAGAAATGTCCCGCTATCTGATACGGTAAGCACTAGGCACATGGGGCTACTGAGCACTTGAAATGTGTCTGGTGTGGTTAGGAACTGAACTTGAAATTAATTTAAATATAAATAACTAATAAATAATGGGATATTCTTTTTACAATTCCTTGAGAAGATAGATCACAGAATAAAATTATTTTGAACAGCAGGTCTAGCCCATGGAATGGAAAATTACCAGTGGCTTGACCATGGCACAGGTCATTCATTCACACATCTTCCAACACATACGAAGTGCTTACTGTGTACTACACTAACTATATGATGTTAGATGTTGAGGTAAATAAGTTTTGGGCTCCACATAAATGAAAAGTTTTTAAGGTCACACCCTATATGTGAAGCTGACCAATTGAGGTTGGAGAGCCAAATGGTTCTGTTGCTGTTACAAACAGAAAGAAAAAGCAGGGCCCCAGAAACCATCAGGGAAAAGCTACAGCCAAAGAAAAAGGACAGAAGCCAAGATACCTAAGTAATTTGTTATAATTAATTCATCTGAAGAAATGATAGGGTTACGCATTATCAGAAGATAGAGTTCAAAAAGTTAAAACAGAAACGAAGGGCCAAAGCCAAGCAGAAATTATTGCAAGATTAGCACAGTGGATGGCGCATCTCTGAAAGCAGCTGTTCAACCAGGATGCGGTATTGTTCCACAGCACAGCTCAGTGGCCATAACTCCATGGGAAATCCATCTAGCAAGCAGATGTGGTAGGTATGAGGCTGCTACTCACTGATTTCCCTTATGTATTGTCCTGTCTTAAAGGTAATGGAGAGAAGGGTGAATTTATAATTTAAACAGTGATTCTTCTATTCTGCAGGTGATTCTGAAACTCTTCCGGCTTTGAGAATCCCAGCTAGATTCTGCATTGTCATACAATACCACAGTCTCTTTCTTATCCATGGTTTCATTTTCCACAGTTTTGGTTACAGCAGTGAACTGCTGTCCAAAAATATTAAATGGAAAGTTCCAGAAATAAACAATGCATAAGTTTGCAGTTGTGTAGCATTCTAAGTGGTGTGATGAAATCTTGTGCCATCTTGCTCCATCCCACCTGGGACCTGAATCATCCCTTCGTCTGGCGTAACCACTCTGTGTATACTACCTGCCCACTAGTCACTTAGTAGCTGTTTAGTTATCAGAGACCACATTCACACATGTATTACAGTATATTGTTATAATTGTTCTATCTTATTATTAGTTGTTGTTAATCCTTCCTTTTCCCAATTTATAAATTAAACTTTATCATAGGTATGTATGTACAGGAAAAGGCATAGTATATATAGGGTTCAGTACTATCTGGAGTTTCAGGCACCCACTGGGGGTCTTGGAACACATCCCCTGTGGATAAGGGAAGACTACTGTATCTATAAATTACCCTTTTTGGCTTCTTTTTAACCTGAGTCTGTGCCCAAAAAACTACAATGATTGATAAGTGTGATGTTTTGAAATCCAAGAAGGAGATGGGAAAGAGTCATCTGTCATTTTGTTCTTTGTAATTTTCTAAACTCAAAGGGAAGGATGCACTGTGGCTGAATGTTCCTGAGCTTGGAACCTGATGTAAAGTGGTCTCTTCCTTCTAAAGGAGAAACGAATTATGTAAATGTGCGTTTTTGTGGAATAATAGACAGTGGATATAAAGTCTCCTTTTACCCTAGGCCAGGAGTATAGATAACCTGAATAAGGTCATTTTCTGAATGACATTTAGTGGGCCATGTGCAAAGCAGACCTGTAGTTAATCAATAGCAATATTTTCTTTTGAAAAACATTTTTATGATTTAAGGTTCAGAATTCATCCTTTTACAAATCTTATGAAAAAATAATCTCTTCTGAACGTTTCTTCTCACATCTCTTGATGCACGAGTGTATGTGATGATTCTTAGAACAGTGAAGAGAGAAAAGGATTTCTCTGTTTATAGAATTGCTTTCTCCTTCCCTGGACAGCTGTTTGGGTTACATAGCCGCGTGCTCATTTATGCTAAGGAAGGTCCAGAGAAAGGAAACGCTGCTGCCTTTTCTGGTCCTCCCAACCATTATACCCCAACCCCCGCAGGCAACAAGTTCTTTGGTGAAAAACCAGTGGTGCAGTCACGCTGCTGCCTCTGCTGTGGAAGCTCATTTTCTCTTCTCCTGCCTACAGAAAACAGAACAGCTGTTTGCCACACTGGCAAAATACTTACAGGCTGTTATTTCCTTATCAGCCTTCCTTTCTTAGGTTAAATAAGCCACATTTCTTTGTCTTTCTGTTTGGGCCCAATTTTTATCACTTTTTATTCTTTCAATTTCTTTAATCAGTCTCTGTGGGGTTCTTTCCAAATCCTCTATAAATGTATTCGGGGCCTAAAACTGAAGCTAATCAGTACTCTTATAAAGGCTTGCCCAGTGCTGAGCCTGAAGGGGTGATTGCCTTGTATTTCCTATCAGTCACATGCTGAAAATACTCTTGTACAAAACTTAGTTTTTAAATTATAGCATAGCATCACTGGCTTGTATTTAATTTGCATTTTTTCATAGAGGCACAAGTTTTTGTGTCATGGATACTCAACACCAGCCTTACTGAATCTTTTAAAAAAATATTTACCTAAGGACATTTCTTCATTGCTTTTTAGAGAGGGGGAGGAAGAGAAAGAGAGAAACATTGGTGTTGCATGGGCCAGGGATTGAACCCACAACCTAGAATGTACCCTGACTAGAAATAGAATCCACAGCCTTTCGGTTATAAGACGACGCTCCAGCCAACTAAGCCATACCATCCAGGGCCAGGCTTGCTAAATCTGTATTGGTTCAGAATGGCTTCGCTCGGAAAAATCTACACTACCGAACTATATCATTACATCCATTTGCCAACTTCTACATCATTGCCATTTAGAATTTTTATTTTGTATTTCAATTTTTAGAGCTAGTTTTTGCAGAATTCAAGCTTTTCACCTTTAATCACACATTTTTTTCTTCAACATGTTATTAAACCTCTATATTTCAGGCACAGCCTGTCCTACCCTGCAGATTTTTAATGCATCAATAAATACTTTGGAATCACACTACAACATTGTTTCAGCCCAAGGCAAGAGTTGATTGGCCTCATTTTAGGAAAATGTAGTTAATGAGGTATACAAAAGTCCTCGTTAGAAGATGAGTCTTCAAAGACAACATTAGGGCGATGTTCAGGGGTAGGACCAGCCAGTGAACTGAGCCTGCCAGAGCTTGTTTGAGCATTTACTCCAGGGTAGAAGTGAAGCAACAGTTATTGTTTCTTGGGTAACACCATCTAACAAGAGTTATGATAGAAGTCCCCCTTTAATGCCAATTTTGGGGCTAAAGTCTGAATCTCCTTGTTTCATTGTCGATTTTGGTAATATGGGTGTTCCTGGGGTTTATTCAGTTCTTGCTGTTCAGACCGCTCTGTTCTTTTCCGTGCTAATATGATCCTGTGCCACAGTTTTCACTCTTTTTATCCGTACTTATGTTTATAACTTCTCTAAGATCCAGTTCTGTCTCATTAGCTACCCTAAACACTATTATCTGAAATGTGTTTTATCACAAATTTAACACATTTTATTCTCTCCTAAATTATTGACCAGTTCTGATAGCTGCGTTTCTATTACTGACATATATAGCCTTCAATGAAAACCTCATTTATTGTTTTTAATCTGTCACCCTTTTCTTCTGTTATATCCTAATGATCACCACTGCCTTGGTGGCCTCCTTCATTAGTCCTTCTTACCCGTTGTGGGCGCACTGAGTTTCATAACATGCTTCTCCAAAACCTCCAGTGCTTCCTTGCTATCTACAGGGTAAAAATCCCAACACTTCAGGCCTCGCAAACCTGGGAACCAAACAGGGTCCGAATATTAAACACAATTATTCTGAGTCTTGCCTTTATCATGGCTTCTACCTCCCTTAAATATCATTCAATGAATTCCCTAAAAGGCAGTATCTTTGAAAGTTGGAACAAGGAAGTAGAATATCCATGGTTAAGATCTGAACCAGAAAAGACTAACTCAGGAATAGGATGATTTGATTTGGACAGAAAATATTTTAAGCACATTTTGCAGCAAGACCTGAAAAAAAACAGCACAAATGTACAGGAAATAGGATACTCAAAGAGGTAAGAAAAGAAGACTAACAGAGACTTCACTGGAGGGAGACGTGAAGAACAGGAAGAAAAGAAAAGTAAAAATATCAGGTCTGTCTAAGTTAACCCAAAACTAGTGTGCATATAGACTCTTGGTTCTTACTAACTTATTTTCAATAAAGTTTGTTTTCAATAGGCCAGTGTTTTGGAGAAATAATTCTCTTCTGAATTTAGAACTTTCTCTGCGGCTGGAAATTTTTCTGTACGTGTTCAATAAGATATTTATTTAAAAATATGGCAAGTCCATGCTCTATGTGAGGGCTAATAGATGTTCAGCAAATATCAGAGTGCATACACCTCTAATCTTCCTCTTTCATCTAGAAAGATGTGTCTAATTTAGGAAAGGTTAGGGATGGAACATTTGCTAGGCTTGGAAAGCACAGAAATTCAAGCCTAAATATGCATCAGACTCACCTGTGAAGATTAAAAAAAAAAAAAAAACAACAGAAATGCCTGGAAGGAACCCAGACCTTGTGAATCAGAGTCTCTGACTGTGGGACCCAAATGCTTTTTAAATGCTCCTCAGATGATTCTGAAGAGTAGCCAAGCTTACAAATCACTCATTGCAGGCTGGAGAAAGTACTGGTTTTCTATAAACAAAAGCCAAAGAATTACCTTGTCTTTCCTTGAGGATGTGCCATGGTCAAATGGAAGAAGTCCTGGGCTGGGATCTAACCTTGAACTTAGTTCTGCTTGTGTCGAAGGTCACCTAATTTCTTTTAATTTCTGTACAGAAGTGTTTTATTAACAGAAGCCTCTATACCATAGGAGCTAACTAGGGGTAGGTGAACAATAGATGTTAGCTCTTCTCAGCCCTTTCCCCCCCTCTAAGTAAATAGTGATTCTTCAAAATAAGTAGTTTAGCACCCACTACTTAGTCTAATGGGAGAGATGAATGGCAAACCAATTATACCAATATTTATTAAATTACAATTTTGTTACATGCCACGATTGTAAAATGTTATAAAGATCTCTAACAGTATTTTCTGATCTAATTTATATTATTATATTAACCTTTTGTTTTAGCTACTTTTTTCATATTAATGTATTGAAATAATATTTCTCCAATGTTAATGGAGGAAAGCTTATTGTAAGGAATAAAATCCCTTATCACAAGTATAAATGAACAGATATGCACTGTGTTTCCCCGTGGGTTATGTTTATCTATATATGTTACTTACTGTTATGGATAAATATGTATACCCTTAACGCCAAGCTTTTTGAAAGCCCTTTTCATTATTTTTTTAAAAATCTAGATTTAAAATTTTATTGTATCTGTTGGGTTAAAGACAAAAGGACTGGTTCTCATTAGGGTCTAACTTGGCTGAAGTGACAGTGAAGAAACATCCACAGTCAGTTCTGTTTGGCAGCAGTAAAAAGAGAAATCTCTCCTACCATGTTTTTAAAAACAACTGTCAATTAAGTTTCATTTGGGATTAGGATCTGTCCTAGTTATATACTTCAGAAAATTAAGATTTATAACAGGACAATCTTAGTGTCTTAACATCATTAGGTAAAGCTGAATCTGTTTATTGTTTCCCATTGTGTAAAACTTGGAGTTTCTTTTAAACCGGCATGAGAATTGCTTCTCAGACTCTTCTGGCATTGACGATCAAGTTTTGTTCAGTGAGGAAATCTTTATTCAGTCAAAATTATATGACCCTCTTTGGCTTTACACTGTTCATAAGTAATTTAGGATTTTAGGCATTTTTGTCTATAAGAAGTCTAGAAGAAATCTCTTCACTGGATAGTGTAGGTGCCCATGTTGAAATATTATTTCTAGATTACCAGTGAAAAATATTCGAAGAGTAAAGAATGGCTTCTGGAAATTACTGCGTAAATTTATCACTGTGTTATGTATGTACGTGTGAAACAAAAGGGCATTTCACTCAGTTTATGTTATATACATGTAAGATAAATATCAAAGTGAACCTCTGAGACATCATATAAATTAACATACTCCAAGCATTTAAATTCTCCAAACATTGCTAAAACAGTAAACTTTTAGATGTGTTTTCGACTAAATATTATTATCCCTATTTTATAGCCAGTGTTAGAGCCTCCAAGGGCAATGTCAATTTTTGTTAATAAATGGTGCATCACATATGTGCATGGTAAAAAATGATTGTTTTTCCCTTATGATGTAAAGTCTGTAATAAAAAGGAGTTCTGTGCATAGGACAAAATAGAGTTATGCACAATGAATTTATAATGATTTTCCAGATGTTCATATTTAACTAGCAACCATTATGAAAGGAGCAAGACTTTTAAAGGTTATCTTCCTGATTAACAGCTTTCACCATTCCTGGCTGGGTGACTTTACAGTCTGTCAGGGAAATTAGCCATGTAGCCTCCAGATGATAGCTGTCATAATATAGACAGAATATAATTTCACACATTTCAATCATAGATTGAGATGAAAAGCAGACATTACTTGGTTTCATTTAATGATTTATGTACTGTCACAGCTATATTGACACACCTGAACTCTGAAGGGAAATGAACAGTTTGTCAAAGTTGGCTATAGTTTTTAATACAAGAATAGGGTCATCATCAGAGATGAAATGTACGACCACAAACACCCTCTCAAGGACTTCATGTCTCATGGTTAATTTTTCCTTTTTCATGATACTATTGAATATACCAGTGCATCAGATTTCATCTTCTAAGAAAAATGTCTCTTTGAAACAAAGCAACTCAGTGCTAGAAAGGGAAATACTGAATTGGAAAAATACCATCCAACTTTATAGATAGACTAAAAATTATAGGGATTTCTCAACAGTCGCAACAATGTGATGTTGCTCTGAATGCTTGTGCTTCCTTAAGCTTGAGTGGCTTGTTATAATCAGACTAAATTCTCACACCATGTAAATCCATTAAATTTATGACTCAAATCCATGAGAATTATAACTGAGAGAGCCTTACCCAATCAAAATCAAATTTAATTATATGTTCACATTGTCATCTAAAGAATAGAGGTTTTAGTTTAAAATCAGCATCCTCTCTCTGTTCCAAATGGAAAGTGAACCACTTTTTCTCTCAGTGTGACATACTTTCTAGGACGTACTTTCTAGGTGCAAATCTTCCACCTGCCTCTAAAGGTCCCTGACCTAGCTAGTTATGTAGCTAGTCTCTGATCTAGCCGTCTTCCCTTCCTTACCCTTGAATCCACTATATTCGTTTGCTAGGACTGCTGTAATAAAATACCACAGATGATGTGACTTAAACGATAGAAATTCATTTTTCCCACAGCTCTGGAGACTACAAGTCCAAGATCAAGGTGCTGGTAGGTTCTCCCAAAGCCTCTGTCTTTGACTTGCAGACAGCCAACCTTTTTGCTGCGTCCTCACATGGTCTTCTGTTTGCCTGAATCTGTGGTTCTCTCTGTGTGTCATCTTCTTATAGGATATCAGGAGGATTGGATCAGGGCCCCATCCTAATGGCCTCATTTTATCTTAACTACCTGTTAAAAGCCTTATCTCCAAATACAGTGGTGTTCTGAGATACTGGGGGTTAGGGCTTCACAGAAACTGGAGAGACTCAGTTCAGCCCATAACACCTACTACGTATTGCTCTCCCTCTCCCTTCCTCCTCCCCCTTTTTTCTTATATTTTTATTTTTTTCTTAAATATTTATTGAACATCTACTTATTTACCAGGTGTGGGGTTGGTTGCTGAAGATACAATGATGAATGAATAAATGATAGTTTTCCCTCCAAAGATGTGGAGGAGAAAGCAAGGAAGCAAGGAAATGGTTAATTGTATGATACAAGGATAGTATTCTCATGAGGGTGCACATAAGGCATTATGAAAGAACTGGCAAAACCTCTGAAATCTGCCTTGGGGAATGAAGGAAAACCTTCGCTGTAGAAGCAGCCTTTTAGCTGGGTCTTGAATGACTAGTAGCAATTAGCCAGGAGGAGACACCTGGGAGGATGTTTCACAGAGAAGCAACATATGCAAGAGCTCCGAGGTGGAAAAGACAGTACAACTGGACCCTGCAAATAATGCCCTAGAATATGAGTGAAGAAGTTATGAGGGCAATAAATAATGGAGAAATAGTAAATCAGTATTTAGTACTTCTTGAAAATAAATTAACATAAAAACAATGCTATGCTTGGAAAATAATTCATATTAAAATCAAAACAGAAATGACAGTCTTGGGAAAGAATACTTGTAACTCATAGTAGAAAGGGCTAGTTTCTTTAATATGAGAATTCTAATCAGTGTGAAAGGTCAGTAATCTAGTAGAAAAATAGGCAATGGAGTAGAGAGTTGAAAGAAAAAGAAATGCAGTGGCTCCTAAACATGTGAAAAGGTAAGATGCACAATAGAACTACAAGATACTTTTTTACCTTTGGCCTTGGCAATTTAATAGGAATGCTTTATAAAGGCAAAGAGAGACACATATATTGCTGGTGACAGTGTTAATTTTTATAATCTCAGCAGAGGAAAATTTGGCAATATCCCTCAAAATTATAAGTACACATTCCCAGCAGTTCAATTTCTAAGAAATATTCACACACGTGAAATAACATTCATAGAAAATTTTTTGCATCACTAATTATAATAGCAAAAATTTACCATCTAATAATAAATCATGTGCATTAAATATTTTGAGGCAGATATAATGTTTTCTGCAACATATTCTGAAATTAATAAAAATATAAGAGGAATGGATGGGAGATGAAGGGAAAGTTAGATATGGGATAAAGCAAGTACATAATAAAATGTTATTTATAGAATCTTGCTGGTGAGTATATGAGTATTTACTGCAACTTTTGTGAATATTTGAAAACTTTTATAAAATGTTGAAACATTGCTAATAACCTTGCAGCTTATTCATATGGAACTGGCTTAATTCTGGTGCATCCATATCATGGAACACGATAGCTGCTTTTAAAAAGAACATGACAGATGTTTATGTACAGACAGAAGGCTCTCCAAGAAGGATTATGAAGTGAAATTAGATGTCAAAGGCTGTATGGATACCACCATTTGTATATAATATCTCTAAAAGGATGTGCAAAGATTGGGGGGGGAAATAGAGCCTATCATAGGGGAACTTCATTGGGAGGACAGGGTGGAAGGGCGATCTATTCTTTTATACATGTTTGTTTTGAATCATGTGTCTTTACTGTCTACTCAAAAATAACATTTAAAAACATTATAAATACTTACCTGGCCAGATACTTTTGATGCCTTATTTTCTCTAATTCTCACTGCCATCCTGCAAGATAGGTTATTCATATCACCATTTGCAGATGATAAAAGAGTTTCTGAGTTCAATAATTTGCCAAGGCCACACAACTGTTAAGTGAAAAAGGCACAGCTGGGCTGTAGGTCTGTCTAATTCCAAAACCTTTGCCTTTTGCACTGCCAAGTGGTGCTAGGAACACTGCATTCCAGGCCAAGGCTGCAGAGGTGGGAAAGGGAGGCCCTCATTGGAGACCTGTGAAGAGTACAGAGTAGCTCGGGTGCAGAGGCCTTATGGAGAGTACCGGGAGAGAAGGAAACTGGAAACTACAGCCCTGAGCATACAGCCGAGAAACATGTCCTCCATTTTACAGATGCTTAGAAGCCATGTGTTAAAGATTAGTTACTTTTTTATTACGTGTTTTATGGTGAAGGATAGAGAAGAGTGAAAAATGGCAAGTTCAGATAACTGGCTTACAGAGAACTTTTGTTAACCATGTTGTTTTCTGAGCATCAGTCAAGTAACAGAGTGGCAAATGTTTTGCAAACTGTAAACACTTTTTATTATAAATTGGCATGTATGCATTCTGTAGGCATGTATGAGTTCCCTACATATATGCAATTGAAACCTTCCAAAAAGATCATCCCCAGACCAAGTACTGAAGAAATAATTATGGCCAAAGGGGACTGGCTTCTGACACAGAAGAGTGCAAGCACTTTTTTCTTTAAATCTCACCCTCCTTTAAAAAAAGAGAATAACCATCCCTAATAAAAATATTAATATTACAAAGGGATTGCTATGTACCAGAATTTTTCCAACTTCTTTTGTACAATATTATAACTATCATTACTAATAGTTATATAAATATGCTATCTAATATTAAGTATTATAGAACTACATAATTAAATTTTATAAATGCTATGAATAATAATTATAAATATGCTATTTAGTAGCAAAATTCCACTTGTATTTTATTCCACTGTAGTGCATACTATATACTCACTTGAATTCTTAAATATAATATTACTGGTTACATGCAAGGATGATTTTGAACTGTTATTTATAAAAATAAAAAAATTGAAATAACCTAAATATCCACAATAGCAATTTGGTTAAATGAATTATAATATATTTATATTATGGACTGTTCTACAGGCACAAAAATATGGTTTCAAACCAAGAATGTTTAATGGCAAATAAAAAAACAGGAAACAAAACAGTATTTATAGTGTGACCACCAGATTTTCAAGGACTTCAGTGATCTCTAGGTTGTAAAATCCAACTATCCATCTTCTGCCTTCATCATACTTGACCTACCTTGGGGACCTGAGCTTAGATTCGTATCACTCCTTCCTTCTTGAAATGCTGTCTTCACCAGCTTCCTGGACCGAACTCCCTCTTTTGTGTTTCCTTCCTCACTCAAAGTGTCCTCTTCTCACTCTCTCTCCTCCTCGCTGGACTTCTAACTGTTGGAGTGTCCCAGGACTCAATCCAATGCCCTCTTGCTTCCCTCATCTACACCCTCCTCATCCATTTTCATTGCTTTCAGTCCCAAGTGGACATTTGCAGCTTCGGTCCCTCCCCTGAACTCCAGCCTACTCAGCAACTCAGCCTGCTTGTATAAAAGCACCTCAAACTTAAATCATCCAGGATGAACTTCTGATTTCTCCTTTACAAACATGTTCCTCCCACAACTTTCCCCATGTTTGCAAATGACAATTCTGACTCCAGTTGCTCGAGCCAAAATCTCTGGCATTCTCCTTGACTCTTCTCTTTCATACCCCACATCTTGGTCACTCAGGAATGGAGGGAGCTGCTGCAGTCACTTGTGGCTTGTATGTCACTGAAAAATGATTCTCCTGAGAAATGAGGGCCCAGGTGCAGCTGTGGAAGGCCAGGAGCCCACCACTGACAGGCCTGGTGGGGGGGAGGGAGATAATGCCCACTGAATCCCCATTTTGTGATAGAGCTCTCCCTCACTCTAATCCATATTCTATGTCTCCCATTATTTTCATTCAAAATCTCAGCTTTTTATCAATAAAATGGACGTGATTTTTTAATGTGGATTAAGGTGTTAAGCGTCTGTAAGGTGCTAATTAATGTAGTGCTTGTGACATAGTAAGCCTTTAATAAATATTAACCTGCTTATCTGTTATTTATTTTCATCTTTGGTGATACAAATATATTCCCTTTATTAATAGAGACATTGTGATAAATGTATTACTGCTGAATGAAGCACTTTAGGGATAGGAGACATTTGGTGAAAGATTTATTCTGAAGCTGCTTGTGATGAGTCAGTGGAAACTTTAATTGATAGTTAAATAATTTCTTAAATTTTGAATAATTGAAAATATTTAAAAGGTATTTTTAAACCTTTCTTTCTGTGCTATTTTTGCAAGTTTACATCAGGATGGTTAGAATTATCTGAGCCAATATTTTTGGTTTTAATTTTTTAAATGTTGAGTCATCTCTTCTGTTATTCCATACAGTGCATATTATCCCAAATGTGCATTCAACTTGTATATATACCATGCTATTCTACTGGGGAAAATATAGTCTTCTATCCAAAAGTCTGACATAAATTTGACATACTTTCATGAAATGTGAAATGGTTGAGACTTTCAATCCTAAGTTATTCTCTAAATGTTCATTTATATTAAAAGCCTTGGTAGGCACATGAACTCCAAATGTTAATGTCCTAGGGAATGACTTAAAATGACCATTTGCACATAGGTAGAAAGGAGACTATGAAAAATTTATCAGTTTTGAAATGGGACTTGATAAGTCATCTTCACAGAAACAGTCATAAATCTTTGCAGGCAGATGGCTATCACTCTTATCAAACGTGTTTGAGAAAGACAGATTGTATGATCAATTGGTATCTTATAATAATCATAACTGTGAGAATGTCCTTCCTTGTAGGTATTTAAACCTTCCTCCCTTTTTATGTAGTGTTTTTGCAGAGAATGTCTCACCCGTTTAATTGCTTTTTGCATATATTTTTGAATTGTTACCTTTTTTTTAAACCTAAACTGTTCTTAAATATTCAACTTAACCATTTCCTGGCTCTTTAAAAAAAGGCAATCAAACATTTTATATATTTTATCCTGAGTTTGGGACTAGGATTAGAACTCTTTCTTTCCTTCTGCCATCCCTTCCTCTCTCTCTTGCTTTCTTTCTGCCATTTATTCCATCATTCAACTAATACTTTCCCCATATTTTCCCACACCAGCCACTATGCTAAGTGTTGGGACTGTAGTAAGCAACAAGATATATGCGGTCCATCTTCTCATGGAGCTCACTGGCTAATGCGATTCAGTCCCTCATTGAGGATAATGGGCAATCATTGCCTGTCTTTGTTTGCCAGTGTCGAAGACCAGCATGTCACAAAATCATGATCACACAAATAGAGAAGGAAGTAATGAGTTCATCTAGGCTCTCATTGATATCATGACACTGAACTTCAAAGTACTTCATTCATTCCTTCAGTATCACCTCACGGAGGGCCAAACTAGAGAGGTTCAGTTCAGGAATTTGGGAAGAGAACTCCACAGGGGCAATCTTAGAAGGGATTTAAGAGCCAGCCAACAACAACAAAAAAAGGTTCATGCCAAAGGAAAAGCAGTCATTCGAAAACGATTGCATCCTGGGCCCAGAGGGAAAGGTGCAGCGGCGCCTTTGAGGAAGTATGCAGGAGGGTGCTAGTAAGTCAGTGCACCAGCAGACATATTTAGGGATTCCACTGAAAATGGGAATATTTGACATTACTAGAAACCATGTTTTCTTAAGTTTCTACATAGTTCTTTTCATCGATGTAAATAATGTCTCAAATAGGCATTCCTAGTTAGGAAAGGAAACTGGGAAAGTGAGAGTAATTATGGGCAACAGGCCTCCATCCGAAGACAGAGAGTTCCAAGGCTGTGGTCTTTTCACTCTTCACCCCACGGCTGCTGTCCACACAACACAGAACCACCACCAGCACCAATAACTCACAAGGTACTAGTGGGGAAATGCTAGTAAGAATCATCAGGGTTGTACCAATCAACAATGCTAAATAACAATAGCAGCAATCATCCTAACTACATTTACTAGGCACTTACTACGTGCTGGACATTCTGGCAAATACTCTACGTACTGGTACATCTTCTCATGGAATCATCACAGCATACCCGTGTGGTAGAAAATTATTAATAAACCCATTTTACAAATGGATAAATAAAGGCATGGAAAACTGATATGATTTTCATTAGGTTACACAGGTTGTAAGTGGTGGAATTATTCAAATACAGATCTATCTATCTGCACAGAGCACTATGATTCCTCTCTAGAGCTCTGTTTCCCTGAAGAACCCTCAGTTGCAAGCTGCTTATCATGTGGAATTTGCTATTTTCCCCAAGTTTAATGGATACACAGCTGGCAACTAAAGACAGGGTAAGAGACTTAATAATAAAAGGCTTCAAAATAGTGCTTATAGTAATAGAGACCATTCTGGTTCAAAATTTCAATTTTCCAAGAATGATGATTCATTTTGCAGCTGCAACTGCTATCCATTAACTGATTAACTCTTCTCACTAGTGACTGTTTACTCTATTTTAAAGTTTCAGAAATATCCAGTTAATCCCACAGTTATCAGCTGCAAAGACATTAGATTTACATATAATCACAGTTCAAAATCATGCCTGTGGATGTAATAAATGGTTACATTCTTTTATCAGTGGATTTAGTTTCCTAGTGGCCACTAATTTTGAACTCTCGACGTGTGCGGCATTGAATTAAATATTTATTATGATCTTTTGAAGTTTACATTGGAAAGTACTTCAAAAACTGTCAGTACATCAAATTATAATATATTGCTTCTCTTTTTAAAAATCTGATAGTGGTAATCCTTTGTGAATTTTGTGCTTTATAATTCTTTCATCAGTGCAGATGTTAGCAACTCACATGGGAGAGCTAAAAAATGTCTTCTCATAAAAGCTGTAAAAAGAGTCAGCCATAAATCATGCACTTTAAATATGGGGAGAGCATCTTGCTATGGATAGTACAGTTTCTCAAGAACAGATGATTGTGAAATGAAAGGTTTATACTTCCATTAACGTAGCACTTTCTTTATTGATTTGTTTGCAGCTGATTGGACCACTTCTTTTAGGGATGTCATTTAGGACTTACTATTCTGTATATTTCAATAGATTTTTTTTCAAATTACCAGGAAAAACATCCAAAGAAAAGTGGTATACTCGTTTCAGTGTGGTGATTGTGGGATTGGGGGGTGTGGAGGAGGGTGGAGGGGGTGGAGGGGGGATAAATAGTGGTGGATGGGGACTTAACTTGGGGAAAGTGAACACACAAGACAATGTACAGATGATGTGTTGTAGAATTAATTATACACCTGAAACCTGTATAATTTTGTTGATCTGTGTCACCTCAGTAAACTCAGTAAAAAGAAGAGGAAAGTACTTTACTCATTTCATGTGTGTAAGTGTGTGTGTGTCCATGCGTCACTGGGGCAGGTAGGCCCCTAGACTGTGCGTTCACATTTAATTGCATTTTATATTTCATTGCATAGTTCTTGGACTTGACTTATGGTTAACAGTAAACATGTATAATTATTCTTTCATGCAACTTGGCCATTGGCAGTGATTTTCATAGCAGTAATTTAACTGCTGAGGCTGCAAGTCAAGATTCATCAGTTTTATTAGGATGCTGAACCTTAAAGGCTTATGGTTGATGATGTTATTAACTCTCTCTGCATTTCTTCTATAGTAAAGGGAAAAATTGGAAGTGCAGCAGTTTTTAATCTAGTCCACATGTGGGAGGCTATGAAATGCAGGGGTGAGGACTCTCCGAGCTCAGTGAGTGACTAACCCAGTTATCTCAGTATTTTCGCTTCAGTTGTCAAGCATTTAGTTGCTTCGGAATACTTGAGCCTTTCACCTTACAAACACAAATTTACAGAATGCTGTTGTGTTCTGATGTCTTTGCTTTTGTTTTAATAGAATATTCACCTTTCCTTTGGTTTCCATACATATTTTTGCGTTAATTTTTATCCATCTTATGAAAGTGCTCAAAATTACAGAAAAGCTAAAAAACAAACAGCTCATTGACATCTAATATCAATTGTTGCCATTATTTCAGATTTATTTTCTTCCTATATAAAAATAAAGCCATATAGATTTTATTTATGTTTTTTTATTATTTTTGCTTGCTGGTTCTTATTGTTCCTGAATCATTTGAAAGTAAGTTGATAAGTTGCAGACACCATGACAGTTTTTTTAATTAATTTTAAATTCAGGATCCAATTAAAATTCACTCATTGAATTACACTGTTACATCTCTGCAGCTTTAATCTAAAACATTCCTCCCACAACCCATCCCGGGCTCTACTTACTATGGTGTAATTTGTGATCCTGACATTTTTGAAGAGTTCAGGCCAGTAGAAAATCTATGATCTGAATTTGTCTCATTGTTTCCTCTTTAGATTCAGATAAAACCATTGGTTCTCAAGTTTTTGCATGCTTCAGAATCATCTGGAGGGCTTATTGAATGTAGATTGCTTAGCCTATCCCCAGAGTTCCCAATGCAGTAGTTCTGTGTCGGAGCCCGGTGATTTGCATTTCTAACAAGTTCCCCAGTGATGTTGGTGCTGCTGCTCTTGGGGTCATGTTTGTGAACCACCAGGGTAAACATTTTCACACAGATGATATGTGCTTTTCTTACTGCATCACATCAAAGGGCACAAGATGGCAGCTTGTTCTACTACTGATGAGAAAAGTTTGATCGTTTGGTTAAGGTGTTGACTGCTAGATCTCTCCATTGTAAAGAATCTTTTTACTCCTTTGTAATTAGTAAGTTATCTATGGAATGATACTCTGTAAGTAAGAAGTAATCTGCAGGGACAATGCATATTTATATTCTCCTTAAGAACTTGATTTTAGCCTCTGGTGACAATTCTTGCCTGGTTCAATTGTTGTTCTATTATTTTGTAAATATCTCTTCCTCCTCTCTCTCTTTCTTCCTCCTTCCCATGCACATAATATACACATACATTTTCTCTTTCTCTCTTTCATAGTCTCTGCTGTTTCTCTCTGCCACTCTCCTTCCCTCCAACTTAACCCACTTTTGACTTTTCACTGTGAATCAAGACTTTTTACATTAAATGGTATAATTTATTACCATAGCTATTATTTGGGGGACTCAGATTTATCCAGTGACAGCCCCTCCTGGATCCTTTCGAAATGATGCCATTACTATTGGGCACTCCATTGTTTTCTGGCAAAACATGTTCAAATCTCACCTTGTACTATTTCCGCTCTAGACTTGGAATCAACCATTTCTCGAAGGAGAACTGTTCTCTTTTAGCAGGAAACATCCTTTAGAAGCCAGTATCTAGGTGTTGGGTATTCTGATTGCTACTGGAGTGTCATTGCTTCTAGGCTCCTTCAAAGAACAGACCCGAGATTTAATTTTTAAGTGATGAGACTGTACTGGTACATCCAGTTCAAATGCAGCACTGCAGAGTTCTTCCTCACCTTACTCCAGTCCCCGGTGGTATCCACACCCGTCCACAGAAAAAATTCTGGTTCTCAAAACCAATTTTTAAACATGTTAAACAATTTAAATATTTGAATATATATGTATATATTTGTTCCAGTGCATATAAAATAGATTCAGAATTATGAGAGTAATATTTCAACCAACAATAATAAAACTACTAAGAAAAATAGATTTTATTATATTTTTTTGGTCTGAGAATGTGTTTGAATATATATAGTCTGAATGCTGTGTTCAAAAGTTCCTTAAATTATTTTTATTTGGTTTGTGTTATCAATTTGATATATAGTTTATTCAGTTGTTGCAGTTTTTAAGCCCCTTTAAGGGTTTTATTTTCCAACTATTTTGATTTAATTTTATGTTTTAAATATGTAAAATATATATGTGGTCAAAGTCAAAATTATATAAAACGCAAAATGTCTTGACCCCATTTATATTTATTAGTTTCAGCTCTAGTTTTATGTTTATTTAAATGAAAATAAGTACATGTACATTTCCCCTTCTTATACAAAAGTAGCATATAATACGCATTCTATGGCACTTATTTTTTTTCATTTAACCATATATTCAGGGAATCACCCTAATACAAGTTCATAAAGGTCATTCTTTCTCATAAGAACATACATTCCATTGCATATCATAGATAATGCAGTCAGCTTTTTATGGATGAATATTTAGGTTGTTTCCAAGATTTTGCTGTGGTAAGTAATGTAAGCAGCTTTTAGGTCACCTTATTCAGGGTCTTGCATGAGGTTGCAGTCGAGCTGCGGGCCAGTTATCTTATGGCTCAATTGGGGCTGAAGAATCTGCTTCCTAGCTCACTCACACGGCTGCAAGCAAGTCTTTGTTTCTTGCCAGTGGGGCCTCTCTGTAGGTTGCCTGAGTTTTCTCAAGACACGACAGTTGGCTTCCTTCTCCCCTGGGTCACTTTCTGACATGAGAGCCGTCTTCCTCCAAAATGTGTGATGAGAGGAAGCATTGTGTGCCCACTGTGCGCCTGTCCAAGGCAGAAACCACGGTCATTCTATAACAGAATACAGAAGTTTCACCCTATCATATCTGCTATATTTTATTAAACTAGAAGTGAGTCACTGAGTCTAGTCCACACTCAAAGGAAGGGAAATAAGCTCCACCTCTTGGGGGGAGGAGTGTCAAAAATTTGTTAGCAAACATATTTTTTAAACTACCACATTGTTAACACGGAGACTTCAGTCTCAAAACCCTTATTCCATGATAGCACTGGTGCAATGGGATGTCACGAATATCATCTTATTTAATCCTAACAACCACCTTGTTCTGCTCCAGAGCAGGACTGCACATCTATCAACTTGCAACTTTATAGTTGTAATGCATTTTCAGGTTATAAATCAATTTCTATGCCTATACTCAAAACTAAATTTCAGTAGATCATCTTACACAATTGTGCTATTCAGAATTTTAGCTTTTGTTTTCATGTTTTGAGGACAATGATAAAAAACAGAAACCCTGTTTAGAGTAGGGAGAAATGGGTGGAGTGATAGATAAAAATGGCTGTAAATTGGTGATCGTTGAAGCTGGATGTTGGAAAGACACTTGGGGCCCACTATACTATTCTATCTACTTACATATTTTCTTTAAATTTCCAATATGAAAAGTAAAAGAAAGAGGGGAACAGGAGAAAAAGAAAGCCTATCTCTTTTAAGTTAATATTCTGTCCTTTAAGATACATTGCAGTAAGGGAATATAAGTGCTTTTGACCATTAAAAAAAAAGACTAGTTCTTCTGATAAGCATGAAGTTTCTGGGTCCTGAGGAGGAAGCTGAAGTTCCTAACATGTAGCCTCCTTCTGTTACAGAGTTTCCAAACTTCATTGTACACAAGAATCATTTGCAGAGCTTGGTAAAATGTTCACAGATCCCAAAACCAGCAATTATAATTTAGGAAGTCTTGGTAAAATAAAAAAGCCTGCATTTTAAGTGAATATCCCTGGTGTTTCTGATGCCAGTGATAGACGATTCCAATTTGATGTACATGGTTCTATGGATTTATAGTGAAGGCACTCCTATGAGTAAAGCAGTATGACAGGTATGAAGATGAATGTGTTCTTCTACTGTGCTGTATTTCCTAAAGAAAACCATAACCTAGCAGAGGAGAAAGACATGCATAAAGTGGTATAATGGGAGTATTAAGAATTGGGATAGAATTCCATACTATCCTACCAGCTCTCAGCAAGAAGAGAAGATCGTACGGGAGTAAATTTTTTGTCTGGATGAACAGAATGTAATAAGAGCTTTGAAAAAATACAGGTATGGATCATTGTTAGCTTTTCAAAAAAAAATCAGACGTTTGAAGCTAGCCTTGTCAAGTGCTGAAAATTGTTCATTCTGTAGGTGACATCTCTGATAAGTACCAGGGTTTTAGGTTATTGATTAAAGAGGAATCCAGATGCTTTGAGTATAAAATGTGCAAATGACAAAGGTAGTTTAAGAGTTAACACATTATAGCTGGCAAGATCAACCCACTTAAATGTCATGGTAGACCCTAGAGGAATGCAGGAGTGCCAGGTGCAAAGTCACTATGTTAATTCTTCAGATCTGCCCAGTAACGTGGGCAGGTAGACTGTTCAGAGACTGCACTGTTGAGAACGCAGGTGTTAATATTTAGCTATGTCTCATTCATCAATTAAAATCTATTTTGTAAATAGGATTTACACTACTCTATGCATAGCTGTGGAGGACATAGGGCTTAGAGAGAGAATTAATACTTAATTGAGTGTCTGGTATGATAGCTTCACTTTTTTTCATGACCCAGTTATGAAATGGGTACTGTCCCCATTTTAATGGCAAGGACACCAATTTGAAGGTAGTGACTTTTCCAGCTAATTCATAACTATCAATCATGTGAAATATATCTGCAAGGGATCAAATGATTTGCCCTTTAGTATACAATTTAATTAATATTGTTGATATTAAGTTTTTCTAATAATAGCCTAACAGGAGGAAGATGCTCCTAGTTCAGCAGCATCAAAATAAGAATAGCTAATTTTATTGAGTACTTATGAATTAGGTATAGTGTTTAGTATATATTAGTCCATTATATGTCCTCTTCTGAGTTAAGATAATAATTTCACTATATACTGATAGGTGTTTATGTATGATAAGTGAAAACAAATCAAATTTATCTGCTTGCTAGACAAAGTTATACTTTTATCGTATATCTCCTACTGCTAGACTGCTTTTGAGTTATCTCTTAAAAGGCTGAGTAACATCAGAGGAAAAATATAACCGCCAAGCCAAACTTTTTGAAGAGGATGATGATTTAAAATATGTCTTTGAATTAAACTCTGAGGATAGAGATTTATACTCTTCTCAAGTTCAGAGAAATGTCAACACTAAATAGCATGATTTACTTGCCTTAGTTTGTATCTGTAGTTTTCAAGAACTACTTTCACCCTGAATGCAGCTAAACAAAGATATGAGTTTAGTTGCTCTAAAAAATCCAGATGATGTTAAGGGACATTAAATCCTTATGTGTTCCTAAACAATAGTCCAGAAATAACTCCAGGTAAGCCCCAAATCATTCTAGAGCAAAGCTTACTTCTAGTGTGGAAAAATACAGATCTCCCCAGAGTAGATAAGTTCATTGAGCTCTAAAACATTTTTAAATGTAATTTAAGTGCTGGAACAAATTATATAATCATTTGACTTAATCCCAATGTTCTTCACCCTCATTACCTCCAGGGAGTTACCGTGAGATGATTCAAAAATAATGACTCCTTGGCCTCCAAGTTCGGGCTGGAATAGGAACTAACTTACAGCTAAGGTATTTGAGAGTAAGCCTTCCCTTTTTATGCCCCATTAGTCAAAAGTCCTATTTGGCACATCAAGAGAAATAGCAGCCTAGAAAACACTATTAAAATTCTGATCTAACCATAAGCAGGACTTTGCTGTCATTAAATCTTTACAAGTTCATTGGAATGGATATTTATGATTATACATGATCATAATTCTTTCCTCTATGCCTCTTCCTGCCAATAGGAGAATTTTCAAAAGCCTGCATATCTTATAAATATATGCATAAAGTTATTACTCCCACCCTTCTATCTGTTTGACACTTGGTTTTAGGCTGTAGTACAACCTTCTTGCTGACTAGTCTGCCTGTTTCTTATAAGTACTCCTCAGGAGCTCACCTGGATGATGGGCAGGGTCCACTGCTGGGCTTTGGGAATATGGGGACAAATGGGCTGCATCAGAGCTGGCAGAAACTGATTGCTGAGGAGGTGGTGGTGGCAAGGGGTGGACAGGAACCTATAAGGCTTCTTAAGGAGTCACTCAGGCTGCGTCCACTTTGGGATTTACATCTGTCTGGTTACTGTGGGAGGTGGTCAATATCAGTCTATTTGCAGAGCAGCTGAGAAACCTCCTATGGAGGGTGGGGGTGGAGAGTAAGCTTTCTGTGCCCACCCTGCAAAAAAACAAAAAAGCCAAACCTGATAAAGCAGCCACAATAACAAATAATTTTTGTTAAGATCTTATAACATACTAGCGCTTAGAAACACAGACCTGACCCCCGTCGGGGGTGGGTGGGGGGTGGAGGGAGAGAACAATAAGGAAATGTTGAATGGCCATCACACTAAATTATGGGACTCATCGGAACCAAGAAATCCTGCTTTAAGACCCATCTAACAGAGGATTAATCAAATGGGAGTTTTTACACCTTGGGGGTCCGGATAGTCACTGGCAGAGAAAGGCGGTGCCCAGCCGAGCAGTGCAGACTGGTGAGTGCCTAGCTGCTGCTGCCGGACCTCGGGAGCAAGGATGGGCTCCGCCATGCGCACAACACTTTCACCTTCAACTACCTCAGTGCTCGTCTCCTAAGCCCAAGGACATTCTTCTACATAAGTGCCCTGTCGTTGTCAAACCTGGCCAAAATTATGATCGTTTTGTAATTTCATCTACTATTTTGTCTATATTCAAATTTTCCCAAAATGTCTTTCATTGCTGTTCTTTCCCAAACTCGGATCCAGTTAAAGTTTATGAATTGTATTAGTTAGTTCTTTCCAGAGGATTTTTAACTGTTAATTCTGAAATAATTTGAGACATATAAAAGTAGCTGAGAGAATAATGCAAAGGATTTCTATATATTTTTCACCTAGATTTTCCAAATGTTAACACTTTACCACATTGGTTTTATTAATCTCCCCCATAGATAGTAATAATAGTTCTGGCATTTATTTCTGAACTGTTTGAGAATAAGTTGAAGAAGTGATGCCTCATATTCTTAAATATTTCTATGTGTATTTTCTTAAAACAAGGGCATTTTCCTACATAATGGTAGTATAATTGTCAAAATCAGGAAATTAATGTGGGATACAATATTGTTATCTAATCTATATACTTTATTCAAATTTTGGCAATTGTCTTAGTAATGCCCTTTATAACAACAAAAAACATTTTTCCCCTACTCCAAGATTCATTCCAGGATCACATGTTTCATTTAGTTGTCATGTCTCTTCAGTTTTCTTTGATCCGAACAGTTCCTCAATCTTCATCTTCCGTGACCTTGATAGTTTTGAAAAGTTGAAGAGTACTGGACAATTATAATATGGATGTTCCTTGATTTCAATTTGTCTGATGTTTCTTCCTGATTGGATTCAGGTTTTGCATTTTTCGTCTGGATGTGAGGTGTGTCCTTCTGAGAACATTATGTTTAGGAGACAAACGATGTTGACTTTTCCTGCTGTTGGTGGTGCTGACTTGGTGATGTTACCTGGTGGTGATCACTTGGTTAAGTGATGTACTGCTAAGTTACTATTTTTCCTTTGTAGTTAATAACTAATTTGGAAGATACTTTGAGGCTCTGTAAATATCCTGTTTCGTACCCAACTTTCATTCACTAGTTCTAGTATCCATGGGTAATTCTTGCCTGAATCATATCCAGATAAATTTTATGTTCTTGACTGGGATGTTTTGCTTTTTTCTCTCCTAAAGACCTCACAAACACTACTTTATAAGTACTTTAATCAAGGTTGCTTCCAAAATTCTAGCTAGTTGGCTCTAAAAATCTTGCATTGGTATACTGCATTCAGAGACCAGGTGTTGTTGAGTCTCTCCCTCCTCACACCTTCCCTGTGGACAGGTGCTTGTTGTCTCCCAGAACTTTTATTGGTTTAAACCATCCATTGGTTATATAAGATGTTTCTCTTGACATTTCTGCTCTGGCCTATTTTTTCTCCTACCTATTCTTGGTTTTAAACAAAGATCTCTTCCTTTTTAATGCCTACATTCTCAAATCCATCAGCTTCTACTTTTCAAAGTTAGGCCTTTGACACCTCTTTGTAAAAGACTTTCCCATTGTTGTTTTAAATCCATGGCTTTTTGTCCCCACATCTGCCATTCTCTTTTTGTCTGTCTCCCATTTCAGCTTTTGAAAATCTCCTTCATGGAGCCTTTTTACATCACTTTCAGTCTGGGCTACTGCAAGTTGAAGACTGTGCCCCGATGATTGTCGTCTTCTTTCACCTTGAAACACTAAAACATGAAAATAAGCTAATTCTTTACGGCTTCTGTCTACCCCCTCTGCCTCCAGAGGGGCTACACTTGTGTCTGTTATCTGTATTATTGCTTTTTAATTTAACCGTGTTTCTACAATATTTTTAACAAGTTCAGTTAATCTTCCCAAACAACTTTGAGCTCACTTTTTAAAATTAATTTACTTATTTTTCCTTTACCTCAGATTTCATATCCTCCCGTGACCTTTGCTGCCACTAGCAATCAAATTCATTCTCACTGGGGCCCATTATATAGGACCATTGACTTTTCTCTTTTTTCATTTTCATTTTGATGTGTTTTCCAGGGAAGCAATGCATTCAGTTTGAGATTCTCAACCTTTAGTGCACCTATGCTTTCCTCCCTTTTAACATGCTCTGCCCTTTGGACGTCTCCATAGCTATGTATTCCCATAAAAGGTCCTTAGTCTCCCTCTTTAGAAACACTAGGTGAGTTGCGGATCTCAAACTTAAAACCACCTCAGGCTGCACGCCATAGGGAAATGCTTTTTTGAGTTGCAACTACCATTTCTTGAGCTGTTTACCATGTATTTGCCTGTTCCACCTTTAACCTTCGTCTTCCATGAAATCAGATGTTGTTGGGTTTTTTTTTTTAAAGGAATCCAGTTTGTTATGTGCTATGTGTGGCAAAGGATGTGGTACCTGATGACAGACAGCCTCTAAGGTCTTTGAAATTGGTGGAGATTCTTATGTGTTTCTCTTGGGAGAGCATTTATGCTTTATCAAATTCTCAGAATCATCCTGTCTCCCTGTCTCAAATTCTGGTTCAAGTTTTGATTTCCTAATCCAAAAGTCAGTCAGGCTATTTTTTTCTGCATTTCAGCATCTGAAGTAAACTGTTGGGCCACAGAGTCCATCTCCTGTTCTGTTTTTGAAGTTTAACGTTTCCCAGGTTAATGAAATTCTAACTAGTTCTCTTGGAAGTTCTGGGTCCTTCGCTCATAATATAATACCCCAAGGAAATCCAGCTTTACAATTTAAAAATCCTATCAATTCCTTAATTCAAGAGGTTGTAATTACTGCCTTGTATTCGTACAGTCAAGTCTGTATTCACTCTGTTTATTGGGCAGTTGCTCTCCTGCTTTCTCAGGTAGAAAATGTCAAATAGTTTTCCCTTAAAGGTGTCTTCCTGGGGTATTCTCTCCTTCCAGAAGCATAAGTGTTCTGTCCCCTCTTCCTTCTGTCCCCTTTGCCCTCTGCAACCCATATGAAAGGCAAAAAGCCCAAGTTAGAAATGTTTGCCTCTCTGCCTTTTTGTCTCCTGCATCCTCACAACAATGTTTTAAAGCTGTTTTCCTCTATCCTGGCACAGTTTTTCAAATATGCTCTCTTTCTTTCAACATCCCCACCAGAAGGTGACACTCATCAAA
>PVKM010008570.1:0-38715 GCA_004027735.1 Carollia perspicillata
GCAAAGAAACAAAAGAGGTGAAATTACGACACCCCAGAAATACAAAGGATCATACGATACAATGAAAAACAATATGCCACCAAATTCAACAATTAAGAAGAAATAGACAAGTTCTTAGGAATATATAACCTTCCTGGACTGAATCATGAAGAACCTGAAAATCTAAATAGACCGATCAACAGTAAGGACATTGAAACTATAGTCAAAAACCTCACAAAAAGTAAAAGTTCAGGACCCGATGCCTTCAACAATGAATTATACCAAACATTCAAAGATTTAATACCTCTTCTTCTCAAAGCCTTCCCAAAAATTGAAGGAGGGGAGATACTTTCTAACACATTTTATGAGGCCAACATTACCCTGATACCAAAGTCTGGCAAGGATAACACACAAAAAAGAAAACTACAGAACAATAACTCTGATGACTACAGATGCAAAAATCCTAAATCAAATACTATAAAATCAAATACAACAATATATTCAAAAGATAACACATCACAATCAGTTGGGGTTTATTCCAGGGACACAAGGATGATTCATCATATGCAAATTGATCGATGTGATACACCATTAACATAATAAAGGATATAAATCATGATTATGTCAATAGACACAGAAAAACATTCGACAAGATACAACTTCCATTTATGATAAATACACTCAAATGGGTATAGAAGAAAAGTGCCTCACCATAATAAAGGCCATACATATATGATAAATCCTCAGCTAATATCACCTTCATTGGTGAAAACTGAAAGCTCTTTTCTCTAAGATCAGGAACAAGACAAGGATATCCACTCTCACTACTGTTATTTGAAATTGGTCCTAGCCATGGAGGTGCGACTAGTACTAGCCCAACACTCTAAAAATAAAATAGAAAATTAAATGTAGCAACTGTTGGTAAACATTGGATAAATGGGATAAAAGACTGCAATCCTTGAGAGATTAGGAATACATGGAGTAATAGAAGTCCTAGCCAGAACAATCAGGCAAAAGAAAGAAATAAAGGGCATCCAAATTGGGAATGAAGAAGTAAAATTGTTACTTTGCTGACAACATGATTTTTTTACACAGAAAGTTCTAAAAAGTCCATAAAAAAACTATTAGCAGAAATGAAAAAAATAAGGTAAAGTTGCAGGATACACAATCAATATACAATATCCACTGTGTTCCTATATACTGACAATGAGATTTCAGCAAAAGAAATGAAAATAAAAATTCCTTTTGCAATTGCAATGAAAAGAATAAAATACATACAAATAAACAGCAAAAACATGCCTATAAACTGAAAACTACAGACATTATTGCAAGAAATTGAAGAAGACAGAAAAAATAGAAAGATATTTTGTGTTCATAAATTGGAAAATCAACAACGAACAACTACAGCCAAAAAAAAAAAACCCCACCTGATTTTAGTACCTGTGAAAACATAGGTACTACACTTGTGGACCTTGGTTTTAGAGGGTATTTTATGAATTTGACCTCAAAGGCAAGGGAAGTAAGAGTAAAAATAAATGAATGGGACTCTGTTAAACTGAAAAGCTCTGCACAGTAGAATAAACTGTCAAGAAAGCAAAAAGGCAAACAACCAAATGGGAGAAGATACTTAAAAAGAACAGCTCTGACAAGGGGTTAAATTTTTATTAAAAATTGAAAAAAAAGGTTGTTGTAAAGAGAGGATAGATTAGATTTCTAGATGATATAGCGTAAGTAAAAATAAAGAAGACCATATATTTTTAATCAATATTCTTTGACCTAAAAATCAACTGTTATTAATTTAAAGTAAAATATAAAAAGTGTGAGGTGGGCATATCACTAAAAAATTTGGTGATCAAAATTTCAAATAAATAATCATACACCAGAGTTGGGGTAGGGGTGTTCTGACACTAAAACGGGAGATATGTCACTGGGGGCGGGTGGGACAAGGACGCTTGTGTATTTGATTTGGTAAGCAGGAACAGAAATTGAAATCTTTACTGGTACGTATACTATTAGAAATATGTATGTCCATGTATATGTGCACATATATTTACATATGTGTTCATGTACATTTCTTGAGTGACTTACTTCACTGTCTCTCTGTTTATGATGTGACCTGAAGATTCACTGATCAATCCCTGAAAAATTTGGCTTCCTAAGTACAGCAATATAGTTATTGTTTTTATTTGACCCATTCTCCCAATTTATGTACTGCAACCTTTACTTTAATAGTAAGTACAGAGATTATCCAGAGCCTAAAACTGTATCTACATTTAATTTGGAAAGGCCATATGTGATATTCAAATAGCACATGGGAATACTCTTAGATGTCTTTCTCATTACCAAATTATCATTTTGTTTCATATGTGCAAAACACACAGAAAAATAAAGGGAGGAAACTAGATTATAAGAAGCAATTACTTAGTATATTCCTACAGCTCTGTAGCCTCCATGGGATTACTAAAACTAAAATTTGACATTGGTCCTACCCATGGAGGTATGTGACTAGTATTAGCCCATCCCTCTAAAAATAAAATATAAAATTGCATGTGGCAACTGTCCCCAAACATTGGACAAACTGGATAAAAAAGACTGCAATCCTTGAGAGATTCAGAATACATGGAGTAAACACCCCAGAATAGTCCTGGCTTTCTGCCTGGAGGCACTTTCCAGAACGCAGATGAGCGAAGGACAAGCAGAGCACTGTAGCCTTGCTAAACTTGAGGAAACACAGAGTGGAGATATGAGCTATTAAGCTTGCTGGAAGTGACAGAGTAGGATTCTAGACAGAAAAGAGCTGAGTAGGGAAAGAGCCCCAGAAATCTTCATGGTCCCCTTAATTTGGCTATATACTCTAAAGTCAGGAAAGTGGGGGCTCAAACCGATACTTGTACATTTACATCCATAGCAGCATTATTTACAACCACCAGAAGTAGAAGCCTTACAAGTTGCTCTGGATACCCAAGTATCCATTGACAAATACATGGATAAACAAAGTGTGATATATACATACAACAGAATATGATTCAGTCTTCAAATAGAAGGAAATTCTGACACATGCTACATGAATGAAACCTGAAGACATTATACTACATGAAATAAGCCAGTCACACAAGGACAAACACTCTAGGATTCCACTTATATGAGGTATCTAGAGTAGACATATTCATAAAGACAGCAAGTAGAATAGTGTGGTCAGCCTTGGAGAAGAGGGAAATGGGGAGTTAGGGCTTAACAGACACAGAGTTTCAGCTGGGGAATGTGGAAAAGTGGTGAATGGTGGTGACAGTTGCACAACAATATGAATGTACCTAATGAGACTAAACTGTGCACTTAACACTAGTTAAAACACTTTATGTGATGTGTGTTTTATCATAATAAAATATTTAAAATTAATTTTTAAATGACAAACTGTAAGTTTCTTTAAAAGTCATAGAATTTTTTGATAGGGAACATTTAAGTTGTAGAAAGGGATTTGCCAGGCTGAAATGTACAAGGGTGGGCAAAGGTAGGTTTATATGCCCCTGTATATGCTTGCATAATAAAGATGAAGAAACAAGAGTTTCATCGGCATTTTCTATTGAGAATAAAATACAATTTTGAAGTGAAATTTTAAAAGTTCAAATATATTTAATGAGAAAGACCATGAAGAATACAAAAGGACAATTTAAACATCTAAAACACTTGCTCTGTGTGCAACAGAGTAAGAGGTGAACATTAGAAGTAATTTAAATCTTACCTTTCATGCACTAATTCTTTAAACAAGTATATATTAAATACCTACTTTGTGACACACATCATTTTGGGAGCTAGGTATACAGAAATGGAGAATAAGAAGAAAATAGGGTAGGGAAGAAGGAAGTGAGGTGTGTGAGAGAGAGATTTTCTGGTAATAAGTGCTCTGGAGATAAAGGAGTGGAGCGGTGAGAGAGTGAGTGCTCAGAGTGGGTTATCCCCATCACCATAAGAACAACCTCTTCTTCGATAGTAACATGTAAACAAAGATCCAAGATGGTAAGGAAAGAAGCATGTAAATAACTGAGGGAAAATATTCCAGGCGGAGGAAAGAACAAATGTAAAATCTTCTTAGACAGAAATTTGTCTTCCGTGTTCTATGAACACCAATAAACCAGAGTAACTGCACAGTAGTTTGCAAGAGGCCAAAAGGTTAGCGATGAGACCAGATCGAGAGGAGAAAGGCCAGAGCTTTATATACCATTAGAAGGACTTTAAGTTGGAGGGTAGACTTTTTTCAAATTAGGGTAAAATAAGGTGAGAGCTTAGGGAGTTATTAAAAAAAATCACTGAATATTTAGTCAATGATGAGTTTTCTTTTCTGTTGATTTTTTCTATTTTATTTTATTTTTATTGTATTTTTCTCTCTTTTTAAATATTTTATTTATTTCTTTTTAGAGAGAGGGAAAGGGAAGGAGAGAGAGAGGAAGAGAAACATCAATGTGTGGTTTCCTCTTGTGTACCCCCTTTTTGGAACATGGCCTGCAACCCAGGCATGTGCCCTGATTGGGAATCAAACTGGCAACCCTTTGGTTCACACGCAGGCACTCAATCCACTGAGTCACAACAGCCAGTGTTATTTTATTTTTTTTAAATGTAGAATATTTATCATACTTCTTCCATTACCATTTAGTCTCCTTATGCCCTCACTGTTGTCCATGTCCATGAGTCCTTTTTCCTTTTTGCTTAATCCCTCCACCTCCTAACCCCCACCCACTAGCTGTCATCTGTTCTCCAACTAAGAGTCTATCTCTGTTTTGCTTGTTAGTTCAGTTTGTCATTAGATTCCATATGAGTGAAATCACATGGTATTTTCCTATGTTCCTTTTCACTTAGCATAATGTTCTCCAGGTCCATCCATACTGTTGCAAAAGGTAAATTTTTCTCCTTTTTAACAGCCAAGTAGAGCTCCATTGTGTAAATGGAATAGTTGTTTTATCCACTGATGTATTAATGGACAGTTGGGTTGCTTCCATATCTTGAAGATTATAAATAATGCTGCAATGAACATAGAATTCTTATGTACTTTTGAATTAGTGTTTTGGGTTCCTTTGGATATAACCCAGAAGTGGAATCACTGGGTCAAAAGGCAGATCCATTTTTAATATTTTGATGTATCTCCATTCTTTCCACAGTGGCTGCACCAGTCTGCATTCATACAAATGGTCCAAAAGGATTTCTTTTTTTCCACATCCCTGCCAGAACTTGTTTGTTGATTTTTGGATGACAGCCATTCTGGCAGATGTTAGATGGTATCTCACTGTGGTTTTAATCTGCATTTCTTTGATGATTAGTGATGATGAGTATCTTTTCATAAGCCTATTGGCCATATGTATGTCCTCTTTGGAAAAATGTCTAATCAAGACCTTTGCCCATTTTTTAATTTTTTTTTTGTTTTTTGGTGTTGTGTTTTGTAAGTACTTTATAAATTTTGGATATTAACCCCTTAACAGATGTATCGGTGAATATGTTCTCCCATTCTGTGGGTTGTCTTTTTATTTTGTTGATGATTTCATTTACTGTGCAAAATCTTTTTAGTTTGATGAAGTCCCATTTGTTAACTTTTCCTCTTGTTTCCCTTGCCTGGGGATGTATATCTGATAAAAAAATTTCTATGAGCAATGTGCAAGATTTTGCTGCCTGTGTTTTCTTCTAGGGTTTTTATGGTTTCAAGTTGAACAGTTAAGTCTTTGATCCATTTTGAATTTATTCTTGTGTTTGGTATAAGAAGGTGATCTAGTTTAATCTTTCTGCATGTGTCTGTTCAATTTTCCCAACACCATTTATTGAATAAACTATCTTTACCCCATTATATATGCTTGCTTCTTCTGTCAAATATTAATTGGCTATAAAGGTGTGTTTATTTCTGGGCTCTTTATTCTGTTCCATTGATCTATGTGTCTACTTTTATGCTAGTCAATGGTGAGTTTTGAGACAATTTGATCTGTTCAACATTTTTTTAAAAAAATTACTATTATGTCAAGAGCACATGACAGGATTTCGTGGGCAATGAAGACCAGTCAGAAGACTACTACAACCACCCAGGTGAGATACCATGGTGATGTAAAAATGAGGGAAGAAGTGGTAAGTTGTGATTACCTTCCGGATATATTTTTAAGGCAGGCCTATACAAATGGATTTGCTGTGCAATGTGATGGGGGAAAAAAAGCAATCAAGGATATCCCCAAGGTTATAATCTATGCAACCAGAAATAGACATTCACCATCAAATGAGGTGAGGAAGAGCGTGAGAGAAGTGGACTTGTGGGAGTAATATCAGAAACATTGTTTTGGACTTACAAGTTTGATATATAGAGTACTCAGTTGTACTTACATGTCTTGAAGCCAGGGGAGGGGTCTGAACTAGAGATATAAATTTGGGAGTTGTCAGCATATAAACAGTGCTCAAAGCTGTAAGAACATATGAGATCCCTAAGCAATGGCTATAAAGGGAGGGAGCAGGGGATGGGAAGAGAGAGAAAGAGAATAAAAATTTAAAAATTAAGCATTAGAGCAGTTTAAACTTGCAGACCACTTAAAAAAGCAGGGCATTATCCACTTTTGAGTAAATCAAAAGAATACAGTTTAGGAGGAGTTGTGGATAAGAAAGGGAAGAAGTTATATGCCAAATTTCCTGAACAGTCATGAAGCACGGACATGTCCCAAGAAAGAACTGCAGGTTGAGAATACAATGCTATGATTCTAAGGCAACTCTTAGAAAATCTCAAATTGGTTGTCATCCCAAGATATATAGAATTTCAGAGTTTATATCAATTCAGCAAATATTTATGAGGTAACTACTAAATAAGAGGCAGAGGGATGTGCAGGGTGAAATAATAGGTATATAGTCCCTATACCTTGGAAGTTTACACACTAGTAAAAGAAATAAGAGCTATGCACAGATAAACTGTTTAATTCAGTATGTGAAAAGTGACTAAGAGGACAATTGTTAGAAGGAGGATAGATCCCTTTTAATTCAATATGACTTAGGCCTACCTAACGTTTAAAAAAAAAAAAAAACATGAACTCACTTAACTGAAAAAGATTCTATGATGCCACTAACTTTAATCTCAACATCGTTGTAAGAATCTAATATGTATTACAGCTCTACTTTCTGTTTAGGCTTCCCTTGTAGATAGACTGTTTACTTATCGGGGGTTCCAGAAAATCCAAATTTATCTCTTCTTTGATTAAAATTCAACAGAAAAAAGAGACTTCCCCCCCAAAAAAGTTCTAACTAGCAATGTGGGCCTGAGTCTCGTGGATCTCAATTAAGTTACATGTTACCCGTGAAAAAATCGTGATGTCTGGGCCAAGAGTGGGAAAGCATGGAGCGTGTTGCTTGACTTAACCATCTTTCATTCATACAGGAGCTAAGGGTAGGTAGAAGAATGATTTCAAAAAAATGTCAGACTCCTATTATGAAAAAAAGGGAGGAAAACCCAATATATATTATATATGTTATATATATTACATAACTACATATATATCTATATATGTTACATATATTATGAGTTAGTGTGTGTGTACAGATATAGATATGTAGATGTATAGATATAGGCATATATCCAGTAGGAGCAATTTAAAAAGACATTAGGAAAGTCATAGAATTTGAGAAGTGACCTTGAGAATTGACATAGATGAAAGCACCAGGAAAAAAGAAGACATTCCTGGTAGGAGTTATAAAGCAAAAGGACAATGGCAAAAAGACTGAAAGCATGCTCAGAAATGATCAAGAGGCAATTTGACTGGGGGGTTGGATAAATACCTGTGTATTGAAAACTCATGTAAAATGATGCTAAAAAAAAGTCCTTGACTGCCAGGGTAGAGGGTTGGCAGTTCATTTTACTATGGGAAGTAACATGATATGTTATTTAGAATGCATTTGCAACCAATAACAAAAAAACAATTAATAGCAGCTTATACCATAGAGCATTTATCGGTTACTTAAGAAGTTTAGAGGAAGGCATTTCCAAGGTTTAAGATATGCACTTCCTTCGATTCTATCATCCTCTGCATGGAGAATTTTGAGGATATGGCTTCATGCATCTTTGTCTTTCTCAGGGATAAAAATGTATTCTAAAATTTCCCATCATAAATTTGATGACATCTATTTGGCCAAAGCTGGGCTGCATGCCCACCCTAGACCAATCACAGGCAAGGTCGAACAGGCTGCCATTATTAGCCAAGACCTATCATGATTTAGACTCTGCATTCGACATTTTGCTCCTCTAACTCAATCACAGTTCTATTAGCAAAGAAAATGAAGCAATAGGCAACCAACAGAATGTACCACATGTTTGGAAAGATAAAATTAATCTGGAATTTGTGTACAAAATGGATGAGGAAGTAAGTTATAAAGGACAGTGATAAAGAGCATGTGGAGGCAGGGCATCAACCAGTGTAAAGCCAGCAAGAAACTCTCTAAATTGTGCATAAGTGTAACTTTATTGTGCATAAGTGTAACCTAAAAGTACATAAACCACCATCTAATGTGAAGTCATAAAAGAGAAAGAGAGAGATTCTTTTTGGTTTGTACTCTGCACTACCAGATTGTTAATTGCTTTAATTTCCTCATATCCCCAGGAGACCACTTGCAATTGTCTGATACGTCTCCCAATTTAATTTCTATTGAATACTTATAAGCCACTCTTCTCTACCATTGACCTAGCCTCTGGCTTCTCTGGCAAAAGCACTGTAAAAGTAGTCATATTTCCATATTTTACATCTTAAAATTTCATCACTTTCACCAGTTTAATACAACACTCAGCATTTGGCATTTTGCCACCTTGGTTAATCTTTTCTGCTTGAGATTGTAATTCTTTCTT
Organism: Carollia perspicillata; assembly: GCA_004027735.1. Lineage (NCBI taxonomy): Eukaryota > Metazoa > Chordata > Mammalia > Chiroptera > Phyllostomidae > Carollia > Carollia perspicillata. The sequence goes on from PVKM010008570.1 coordinate 8,822, forward strand.
TAAAAGAAATTATTACCCATTGTGCAGTATGGAGATTTGAAGCAGCAAATGACTTGACAGGGGCAAATATGCTGTTATTAACAATATCATGGGGTCTGAATAGCCAGCAAAATAAGCACAGATAATAAACACTCTGCTCCATTCTGCTTTCTATTTTCACATATTTAAAAAAATCAACGGTCGTGGCTGTGCCCAGATTTTATATGCCTATCCTATGTTGTTGCTTTGTAGAGTTGCAGTACATAGAACATTAATCACATAAAGCCCATGTCGTTTTTAATCAAATGAGAATAAGCTTCTGGAACCTGTGCTTACTGACTTATCCAATAATTTGGATCGTATGTGCATTGCAGCACAATCAATCCATTTACTTTGCAAACACTTCCACATGTGCTCAAAAACAGTTTCTTGAAACACACGAATCTTTGATCAAAACTTCATTCATAGAAGCAATCAGATTTCACCATTAAGCTTACTGAGTGAGTAATTTATAGGCACAAACCACAGCCAGCTTTGCAGGGTGTGGCAAAATGACCCTCAATGAGCAAAGATTAACAACCAGAGGTTAAAACATGCAGTGGGCAGCAGTCACGTTACCATAAATAACATACATTTCTCAGTTGATATTTAAAAATACGTGAGTACTCACATATTTCTTAAAATAATACCTGCTACTCTTTTTTTTTAATTGAAAAGTTTCTTCTTAATTTCATGACAGATGAGACTGGCCAAAGCACTCATAACTTCTCTGCAACGTCAACTTCAAAGGAAGTTAGTAAATTCTCCACAGGGAATCCTAGGCCCCTTAACTTCCTGATGCTTTAGGTACTACAGAAATGTCAAAAACAAAAAACTCAGGTTCATTATTGAAGTCCCTTCCTATTGTTTAAAAAATATATATAGGCCTCCTCTGTTTTGTTTTGTTTTTATTTTCCTGAGAGTATGGAAATAAGCCCTGAAAAAAATGTAGAGCAAATATTAATTTTAATTATGTATTCTCTCATAAAGATGGATTAATATATTTAATATAATAATTTCCTTTGCTATATGACTTTATATTTAGTAAATATATATTTTATATGACTGTAATGTATTTTATTTAATGTTTTACTTCTAGCAATTAAATGATACTATATCCCAAACTGCTACATAAATAAATTTTTCTGCTAGCAATATGAAACAGGAGATGTTCCCTGACTGGTGTAGCTCAGTGGATTGAGCACGGGCTGCGAACCAAACGATCGTGGTTCGATTCCCAGTCAGGGCTCATGCCTGGGTTGCAGGCCGGTTCCCAGCAGGGGACTCATGAGAGGCAACCATACATTGATATTTCTCTCCCTCTCTCCTTCCCTTCCCCTCTAAATATAAATAAACAAAATATTTTTTAAAAAAAACAGGAGATGTACAGTAAAATATGTCTTATGTAACCACTTTTAGCTATATCTTGGGTTGAAATACTTATCCTATTTTTTAAAGCTGTATGAATGACTAACATAGGGCTTTATATATTATCAACAAGTTGGCAAACCAAAGCTTTATCCCAATGACAATGAAAATATACAAAAATATCTCTTACTAAATACACAGTATTTAGACTAAATATATATTTACTGAAGGTTAAAGAGATATTTTTTGTTTTGTTTTCATTCCTGTTGACAAAATACTCAATCGCTAGTTTATATCATGAACACATCTTAAAGCTAATTCAGCAGGAAAACTAACTACACCAAGCTGAAATAATTAAATATACAAATATATTTATTCCTTCAGCACAATGTCTGTGGACAGTTAAACATTATTGAAGTTCTTTATATTGTGCATTTTTAAACAAAGATATCTACTGACCTAACCCACTCCCATCAGAATTCACAAATCATTTTATTCCAGTAATTAGAAAGTAAAACTAAAGAGCAATTAAAGTTATGACCCATGTAATCTTTCAAGACACAGTAAAAGATGAAGAACTGTGACTATCGGGCTTGAAAGTAAAAAAGAATGCTAAATCCTCTTGTTTGGACTACAAGGAATAAGCAATGGAACAAAGAAAAATAATTGGGAAGTAGACCTTTAAACATACTGTTTATAATGATCATTTTCTTTATTTAAAACAACCAAATTCCATTTGTAAAAGTGAATAAAATAAAAATATATAGAAGGGCAAGTTTAATTGAACCAAAGCACTATTGGCAATCTACATTTTCAAACAGGCTTGATGCTCAGGTGGTAGTAGCTACTATATTCATTTTAGACATAGTTCATCACTTAGAGATCATTCAATTTTTTTATCTATCCATGCCCTTTAACATATAGTGACTTAGACACTGAGGGCCAATTTGCGCCCCCTCTCTTATGCATGTTTTATATTTATGAAAAGAAGTATCAACATCAATCTGTACTCAAAATACTGAAGGAAATTTAACACATAAAATATATTAAATTACTTCAAATCAACTAGGGCCTCAGCATAGATAATGCACAGGAGCACACTTTTATATATATATTGCTTATTCATTAAATAGATATTTATTGTGTAACATATACAGAAAACTCTATAGGCTTAGAAGAATATAATGATGATAAGTACTCTCAAACACCTTTCATCTCACCCTCAATTTTATACATGCCCCCTTTACACAGTTTTTAAAGTTTCATGAAGTTTAAAGTCCTTGAAACAACAGCCAAAAATGCAATTAGTATAAACAAATACTTTCTAGCATTAAAATATTATAAAAATTATTTTTTTAATTAGCCTTGCCCTCTTCTAGGTGATCAGATACTAAGGAATCAATCAACTTACTGCTTTATTTTATGGTTCCCTCAAGCCTCCGAAAACATCCTCTCAGTTCTCACTCTATTTCTTTGACAGTACTTTTTAAACTCCTACCTCCGCTTCTGTACTCCAAACCCACTGCTCCAATGTTGATGTCTCAGTGGCTCAAAATCAACTTTCTTCACTTTGGAACTAGTTCTTGAAATTCAAATAGTCATGATCACAAACCAAATTACTGTCTACACACCTGCCATACTGGGAAGCAGGACAACTACTTTCTAGAATCATGGCTTTTGTCACTTTCAAAATAATCTGATATTTATTTATCTTAAGACCTATAGGTCTCGATTTCAAATAAATTGAGTGAGAGACCTCAAATGCATAATATCAGGTATATCTTTTTATATTGAAAATAAAATATTTCAGTAGAATGATAATCTATATAGAAAATAAGCAAACATAAAGTTCTTGTAGAAACTGAATGAGCTTTCCCTGATAAATAAAAATATTTTAAACTGTTCAGATTTATTCTGAGTTGGCTTTGGAATGATTTAAAAAATCATGAAATATGCAAGTCCTGTTCTAGTCCAGCTGCTTAATTTTTCAGGATTATTTATAAACCACTTTTGTTCAATAAATAAAATTACCTTCCCTGCTAAATTTAAATTTCTAGACACTTCCAAAATATATTTGAAACCAGCAACTATTTTTCTCATTTGCTTCTGGGCATATCTTCAAAAACTTATTGTGATGTCTCAGAGATTTGATCAAGCATGTTTTAGTGATTTGTTTTCCCACTATAGAGGCATCTGATTTCCAGAAGACAGTATACCTGCCTAGTTGTACACAAATGTGCCCCACCACAATGCATGAAATGGTTAAGTGGCAAAGTACTAAGCAGCTGCAGCCACAGTGATATATGACATGGCAGAAGGAATAACTTTATGGACATTTCATTAATGGGCTGAGAGATATCAGTCATTGTTGTTCTCTTTCTGCCAAAATTCAGAGTGGTTTAACACTGGTGGTCAAACTTAGATGATCATCAGAATCACCTGGGCATTTTGAATCCAGAGATTCCTGGGCTCCATGTCCAAAATTTGTTTCATAGGTCTGGGGACTAGAAATCTGTATTTTTTAAAAATAAAGTTTCCCAGTTAGAAAGTTTCTCCAATTTCATTCTGAGGCGGCATTAGAATAAATGATAGAACCAAATACATATATATAATATATATTATATATAAAGATATGTGATATAAAAATATATTTATATATAATATAGATTTAATATAGATTTAAATATATATTTGATATATAAATTTAAATATATAAATATTTGTGTTTATATTTATGTTGCATATATGTGTGTGGTATATACATATATGTATATGTATATACATATGCATGCACATGCAAGCACATGCACATATATACATGTGTGTATGTATATCACGTGTGTGTATATTTGGTTCTATCATTTATTCGTGTGTGTGTGTGTGTGTGTGGTGTGTGTGTGTGTGTGTCCTGGCCATGCACTTTTGATCTTGTGACTTCAGGCTATGTATTTAATCTTTGCTTCAGTTCCTTGTCTAGAAAAAAATGAGGTCAATTTTAATATCTATCTCATTAGGTTATTGTGAATATTAGGTGATCATTACCTTCTTACTTAAAGAGTGGCTGGCTGATCACACACACACATATGGCATATATTATATAACATGCATGACATATGACACGCGACAATATTACATATTGCCATATATTGCATACGATATATAACATGTATTGTGTAAGTACATACACACATATATGGTATGTATGATATATATGAATATTTATGCATACTCATACATATACTATTTTATTGATTTTGACTGCAGTTCATTTAATTTTATCTAGAAGTAATTTTTAACTAACAACTTTGGTTATCTTCAAATCCATGTAAAGAAGCAATTCAGATGTTTGTATAAAGAAATATCTGAATTCAGATGACCCAATGACCAATATTCTGACCAAAGAGTAAGTAAATCATGGAAATCAGCAACCCTTACAGAATAGGTGAAAACTAGGTCTATTTTTATTTTGATGTTTTGATGTGAAATGTGATGAAAGAAGAATGTAAATGGTGACAATGTGAAAACCACTGAAAAACCTTCTCTCCTTCCCTCTACTCTTCACTATTCCTTATAAGGAAAGAAACTGCATTCCCAGGCAACTACTGTGGGCCATTCTGCAATAATAGCAAAGAGCCAGCACTCCCTCCCCTTCCAATTCACATGGGTAAGTAACACAGTATCTAAAAACAGTAAGAGACAAAGTTTTATGTACGTGGGAGGTAAACCTATGTATTGAAGAGAGTCCTTCAGTCAAGTCTTTGTCAAAAGCCCATACTCCAGAGTCTAGAGCAGCAACCCACAACCATTTTTGCACCAGGGACTGGTTTCATTTACCGGGTGCGGGGTGGGTGCAGGGGAGGCAGGGGGGTGGGGGGGTGTGGTGTAGAAGATAGGAGGCAGAGCTCAGGTGATAATGCAAGCAAAGCTTCCCTAACTTTCAGGCTGCTCATCGCCTGCTGTGCGGCTGGTTCTGGAGGGCCTCAGACGGTGCTGCTCGGGACTCCTGCTATAGAGCCTCAGTATCCCTGTCCAATCTTGGAGATGCCACTAATGAACTTGTGACTTTGGGCTATGTGTTTAATCTTTCTTTACATCAGTTTCCTTGTCTGGAAATAAGAGGTTAACTTTAATATCTATTTCATTAGGTTATTTTGAATATTCAGTGATTACTACCTCATTACTCAAGGAATGATCAGCAGATCAGCAGCATCAGCACTACCTAGAGCTTGTCAGAAATACAGAATCTCAGGCTTTGTCAAAAATGTGCATTTTTAATAAAATTTTCACAGGTGGCATATGACACTTTGTGAAGCACTGATTTAAGACATGTGAAGGTCTTAGAATGGGAAGTACTTTATAAATTTACAATTATTACTTTAAATCTAAACATTAAATAATTTCAAGATCTAAAAACTCAGCAAATAGATAAAAGACCTGACATAAGAAGCATCTAGTTGAATCTGCGGAGGACAAATCAGAATGAAATGGAGACCAGCTTAGATCAGAGAAGAACACAAGTGGCCAATGCAAAACTTGGAAGTGAAGAAAATGTAGGAAGAACCACAACAGAAATGTACCTTAGCAAGTTCCCCTCACAGTTGTCTTTCTAGTGAGAGAAATGGAAAATCCAACAAATAATCACACTGTGGTAAAAAATTATTTTTTAATTAATAAAGTTATATAGGTTTCAAGTATCCAGTTCCATGATACATCATCAGTACATTGCAAAGTCAAATCTTCCATCACCATTTATACTCCCTTTACTACTCCCAAGGTAATCACCATACTATTGTCTGTGTCTATGACTTTTTGTTTGTTTGTTCTTCTTGTTTGTTCATTTACTGCTTTCAGCTTTATATTCCACATATGAGTGAAATCATATGGCTCTTGACTTTTTCTGTCTGACTTATTTTGCTTAATATGATATTGTCAAGATCTTTCCATGTCCTCCCAAATGGCAGTATTTCATCTTTCTTTATGACTGAGTAGTATTTCACTGTATATATGAACCATCTCTTTATCAAATCATCTATTGAAAGACAATTCAGTTGTTTTCATATCCTGTCATCATGAATAATGCTGCAGTGAACATGGTGTATATATCTTTGCAAATAAATAGTTTCAAAATTTTCAGGTAGATACTCAGAAGAGAGGTTGCTGGGTCACATGGTAACTCTATTCTTATTTTTTTGAGGAGCCTCCATACCGTTTTCCATAGTGGCTATACCATTTTCCATTTCCTCCAGCAGTGAATGAGGGTAGTTTAATTATGCATGCACATGGACCAAAGAAGGGCAAGACAGGGGGTAGTGAATGCTGCCTGGACAGGTCAAAGAATGCTTCTCCAAACCAGGGCCAGAACTGGATTTTAAAGACATGTAGACAAGTAAGAAGGCATGCTAAGGTTTGATGACCTCACGTGCAAATGCATGAGGTCTTGGGACAGGTAGTACATAGTTGCTGAATTTCATGATCTCTACACTTTGAGTGTGGGAAGAAGCAGCTCTCAGCTTGCAAAGGGTAAAACCAGAAGAGGCTGTTAAAATATTGCACAACTCTGAGCCTGTCTTTCAGAGACCCAGTCCTGTTGTTTGGGGTGAGCCCAGGGATCTGCCTTTAGAGAGCTGTCCACCATTCTGGTATATTTGAGAGGACATGATGCTGGTGAGTGGCTGGATCATAACATGGTTTATGTTCCTTTCTGAGGAACATAACTGTGAACTGGATCAAATGAGCTGCCACTGAAGGGTTTCACTAATGGAGTGAAGTTCTCATACTATTTTTTACAAAGTGGATAGGTCTGGAGAAGATGTGATGAATTAATATATTATTAATTTAATTATAAAGGGACATTTAGGCTGTTGACTGTGGCTCCTGCGCCCCAGATGTACTATGCAACCTGGTATGAGTCATTTTAAAGCTCTGTGCCTCAGTGTGCACATCTCCAAAATGGCTCAGATAATGGAGCAGTAGCGAGGACTGTGAAACACTTACAACATTTCTTCATATACAGTACTGTTAGAGTAACCATAAATGTTCAATCATCATCATCGCCATCATCATCATCATGCTACATCAAACTTCACACAGCAGAGCTCTAAGAAAAATGCATTTGTCCCGATGCATTTTTACATGAAACATAAAGATATATTTAAAAATGTGTTAATAATCTGACATGCATAGATGAGCTCACATTTATTTAAAACCTCCCTACCCATTAATAAAGTAGAAATATTCACTTGTACATGGTTTTCTTTTTGAGTATGAAGCATATAGTGGTTCAGTGATGTAACATCTAGTCAGAAAGAGGAATGCTTGGCCTCTGTAAAGCAATACTTGAAAGATCTCTTGGGGCCAAATATGTTCTTACTCAAGCCGGAGTCAGTCACTGAAATGATGCATAGACTCTTGACTTAAACTAAGAAATAAGCACAGAAATGTTTGAAACACTTTAGTACAGTTACCACAGCACAGAGAAATTAATCCCTCTCTTTTTAAAAATAATCAAATACAACAATAGGTTAGGCAAGCTCTGGCTGGTTATAATGGTAGATGCATGATATAGGAATTCCCAATCAGTCTGTGCATTCATTCTCTTTTTGGCATCCTGAACTTAACATGATACTGATAAAAGACACTGCACATTGGTGGATTTTAAGTACATTAGCAATGGGCATATCCATGCTACAGTTAGCAGCACTCTGTGAATCATCTTGACCATGAATGACTGACATTATCAAAAATATCTATAAAATAATTTATTTTCCAATGATTAGGCATCTTAACCTAAAATTAGTATCAGTATACTTTTCCCTTGATAGCTCTGCATTTGGATAAAGTATACAACAATATATGAATGTCTAGAACTATAAAATAGTGATATAGAATTGAAATTAATGTTTATTGATATAACTCAGACCTTTTCAAGGACACAACTTATCCTAAATTTACTGTTTTGGGGGGGACCGAACAAAAGCTGAGTATATATACATTCTGCAGAGCTGGAATTCTAGTAACTAGAAACTTAGAACAAATATAAAAGGATGTTGTTTGGACACCATACAGGTTGAAAATTCAGTGGTTTTTGAATTATAGTCAGTGTTGACGGACATCCACAGAAGGTACTATGTAATCCTTTCAAAGCGGAAAGCTTTAATGCAGTAATTGAGTAAGTTCAATCCAATCATAATCTGTTCTATTCTAGAGTACTTTTGTACCCTCTCCACTGGTCCTTAGAGAGCTACTATCTCTGTGTCCCCCCACTCTCTGCAGAGTAACTTCACCTAGTCTTGCAGAGCTCAACTCTGAGACCACTTCCCCATGTGACCACCCACCCCTGACCTCCAGAAGCAGATCAAATCCTCTCCTGTAGACTCTCCTCACATAAAGCACTTCTTTCTAGCACTTGTCACCTTGTCATTGTACAGTGCATGTGTGCATGTGTGTGCAACATTTATATGTGTGTGTTTAAAGTTTGTCTCTCCCTGGCTCCATGAGGATAGAAACTAGACTTACCAGTACTAGCTTCAGTTACTATCATATGCAAAACACTTCAATCCTCATTAAATAAATGGTACATTTTTAAAGTAACAGCTGCCATATATTTTACAATCGAGTATCAAATGGAAAGAAGTGGTCTGAAGCCAAACAAAAGCCTTAGTACCTCTGACCCTTCCCACGTGACACCAGCCTACCACTTCTATTCTTCTTTATTATCATTTTATGATAACCAATATTTATATGAGCATACCCTGTTTCAGTGATTGTGTAAATGTCTTAGGTTCGTTATTTTGTTAAACCTGACAACAGACCTCCAAGTTAGGTACAGTGCTCTCCGGTGAGGAGACAGACTCCAATTGGCTAAATAACTTGCCTTGTAAGAACCGCTCCAAACCTACCCTTTCATACTTTTTAATATTGGGCTAGGGGATTGCAAACTACATTTCTGTATTTATGCCAGAACCAGTTCAACAGAGTATTTATTATAAAATAAACTGTGAAAACAACACACAATCATCAATCATCCTTACAAAAGTAAGGATGTTATCCTTACTTTTATCAAAAACATCACATTGAAGTATCAAAACTCAGATGCAGAGATATCACTACATATGTGCACTGACTTTTCCTGGGGTACATTTATACAAATACCCTATTAAGTACCTAATGTAATTTAAAATAAAATATGTACTTATAGAGAATTTATATTAACAACCATTCTCCAGGATATGACTGAGACTAATTTGCCCAAATCATTTGGAGATTTTGACAGTGTTTCTATTTTAGGAAGTAAAACTTGGTATTACTGTAGTCATACCAAAAATTAATTCCCAATATAGAAGATGAAAATATACTACTATAAATGTCAATAGACAATGAAAGTTCAGATTCCATAATGCAGATGTTGGATTTAGATGACTCAAAATGCATTTCCTAGAAAATAGATAATGTCACAATAAAACATTAAAACATAAATTTCTCGAGAACTCTTTACCATTCAGGATTTTAATGAAGAACATGGAAAAGAAGGAATCTAATATGTAGACTCTAAGTGATTGCTGGAAAGAAGGTACTAGGGAGGTTGCTTGAGCCTACTCCTTTGGTATGGATGTGAAGAAGTTGGTCTCAGAGAAAGGAAATTATTATATCCTTCGATTAAATATAAAATTAGATCAGATTTTACATATGTGAACATCCAACTAATTTGAAAACATACATATTTTTGAACCCGTCATTTGCCTGATGTTACCAATTACATACAGGTTTACCTCTCCTTGAACAACAGCAAAAATTAGTGGGTTCCTCCACCAAAGATACGGAACAGCCAGAGCAATCTTGATAAAAAAGAACAAAGTTGGAGGTATCATGCGACTCAATATCAAACTATACTACAAGGCTATAGTAATCAAAACAGCATGGTACTGGCATAAAAACAGACACATAGCTCAATGAGATAGAATAGGTAGCCCAGAAATAAACCCATGCCTATATGGTCAATTAATACTTGACAAAACAGGCAAGAACATACACTAGGATAAAAACAGTGTATTCAATAAGTGCTGTGGGGGGAAATGGGCAGACATATGCAAAATATGAAACTAGACCACCTTCTTACACTACATACAAGAATATTCTCAAAATTACATAAATATTTAAATGTAAGGCTCAAAACCATAAAACTCGTAGGAGAAAATATAGTTAGTAAAATCTCTGACATTTCTCATAGCAATATTTTTTCTGATATACTGTCTCAGGAGAGGGAAACAAAAGAAAAAATAAACAGTACTACATCAAACTAAAAATTGTTTGCACAGCAAGGGAAACCATCAGGAAAGCAAAAAGGAAACCTACTGAGTAGGAGAAGATGTTCATCAATGATACATCTGATAAAGGGTTAATACGCAAAGTTCATAAAAAAACTAATACTACTCAACACCAAAAAAAAAACAAAAATTAAAACAGGGCAAAGGGCTTCAATAGATACTTCTCCAAAGAAGGGATACAGATGCTCAATAGACATATGAAAAGATGTTCAACATCACTAATTATCAAAGACATACAAATTAAAACCACAATGAGATATCACCTCACACCTGTCAGAATGGCTATTGTCAATAAATTAACAAACAAGAAAGAAATTGAAGATACAAATAAGTGAAGTACATACTGTTTTCACTGATAGGAAGAATTAACATTAAAATGTCCATACTACCCAAAGCAATCTATAGACTCAATGCAATTTCTATCAAGACTCTAATGACATATTCCATAGAACTACAACAAATATTTCAAAAATTTATATGGAACCACAAAAGGCCCTGCATATGAATAGAGATCCTGAGAAAGAAGAACAAATTTGGAGAAATCATGCTACTTAATATCACACTATACCATAAGGCCATAGTTATCAAAACAGCACAGTACTGTCATAAAAACAGACACATAGATTAATGGAATAGCCCCAAAATAAACTCACACCTTTACAGTCAATATTCGATAGAAGAGGCAAGCACATACAATGGACTAAAAGATAGTCCATTCAACAAATGGTGTTGGGAAAACTGGTCCAATATATGCAAGAAAAATGAAACTAGACCACTTTCTTTTTTTTTTAAATAAAGATTTTATTTATCTTTACAGAGGGAAGGGAAGGAGAGAGGGAGAGAAATATCAATGTTGGTTGCTTCTCGTGCATTCCCTGCTGGGAACTGGCCTGCAACCCAGGCAGGTGCCCTGACTGGGAATTAAAATGTGATCCTTTGGTTCGCAGACCCGCACTCAATCCACTGAGCTATACCAACCAGGGTTAGACCACCTTCTTATACCACATACAAGAACAAATTCAAAATGGATCAAAGACTTAAATGTTAAATCTGAAAACATAAAAATTGTAGAAGAAAAAATAGGCAGCAAAATCTCAGATATTGTTCATAGCAATGTTTTATTGGATATATCTTCCCATACAAGGGAAACAAAGGAAAAAATAATCAAATGGGACTACATCAAACTAAAAAGTTTTGTACAGCAAAGAAAATCAACTAAATAAAAATACAACCCACAGAATGGGAGAGCATATTCACCAATAAATATGGTGAATATGAGAGTATGGTGGTGGCAGGCGAGTACTGGAAATATTGGGGGAACAATTTGTAACTATATGATTATCTAACTACTATGCTGCACACCTGAAACTAATACAAAATAACACTGAATGTAAACTGTAATTGAACAATCAAGATGCATAAGAGAAAAAGTAACTAATAGATTCCTTAAATATCACTGCATGTGTTTAACAAAAAATTAAATGCATACTCTTTCCTGTATGCTCACTTTCCAGGAAGCGCTAGTCTTTATTACACTAAAACTTCCCGGCTATCTCTGAATTTTTCTAAAGCTAACATGACAGTGGGAAATGGTGAGTGATTTCTCCAGATAACATCTCATTTCCATGTCATTGCAGCATCACTGTATATCTTTTAGAAGGGAAGAAAACAACAATGCCATAAGTTTACAAGGACATTACTAGCGTCCTTTGTCTGGCTTTATATCTGTAGAGCTAAATCCAATTTGGCTCCTCGTATATTCTAAGATAGATGTAATCATTCTCAATTTGTATTGTCCAATATTCTACAACTGCACCTTTGACTTCAGCCAGCTTATCAAAAGGGAATAGTACTCTAAAGCTCCTCAAATGGAAAACCAGAAGGGAGCAAAGGGAGCAAAATTGGGAAAGTTGTAACAGAATACAGAATAAAGTATTTTTTTAAAACTAGCAAGACGTACATTGCCTCCATAATACCAAAATATAAAGTGGTGGCCCTGAAATCATGAAATCAGAGACACATTCATACACACACCTATGTACATGTAATCACCCACTACTCAGTCATACAGGAATCACTTGTCAGATTAGCCTCAGAGTACACACCAGAGAAAATACATTCATACAGGAGTTTGTTGACCTTCAGACAGTTATTAGTTTGGCCTAAATTTGACCATATTTTTACTTCCCTCAACCTGGAAATAAAACAACACACCAAGGTATGGTTGAAGTTAATGGGCATTATTACAGCCATACAACATATTCTTTAAGTCAGTAATAAGCATAGTTTAGAATATAAGAGTTTGTGGGGGTTTTGTGTAAATCAATTTGGTCATGATTTAAATCAAATAAATCGTATCAAGCTTTCTTTCAAGATGGTTAAGTTAGAACTGTGAGAGTTGCTACACGTAAACGTGTTTAAATAACCTTTTGTTGTAAGTAACTGCACTTAATTTGTTTCCACTGTACAGGGAAAAAGAACACCGTAGGCCCTGCCAGACAGCAGAAAATTAACTTGTACATTGGGAGAAAAATGTCCAGGGTTATTTTAATTGAACAAAACTTTTAACAATCAATCAAATAAAAACCAATTTTTAGTTGTAGCTAAAAAGCTTTGAAAAAAACTATTTTCTGCTAGCATTTCTTTACTCCTTTATATATCTGGTTTTCATTTTAAGAGAACGCAAAGGCTAAGTGTGACAAGCAGGTTTTTCAACATGGTGTCAACATCCCACTTGACTCCTTCCTCTATCGTCTCATATAAGCAGAACTTACCAAGCCCCGATAGTAAAATCTTTAAAGGCGATGCTGAAAGGTTAGAACAATACATACACATACACCACATATTACTTTTAGCTTACAGCAGGCAGCAAAGTAGCTAAAACAAGGAATTAAAGTTCTGACAACTGTTTTTTTTTTTTTTCCAGCACGCTGGTCACCTACTTCCAGCTTGGGAAGAGGGCTCCGGGGCTCCAAATATTCAGGGAGCAGCGAGAGTGGCCACAACTCAGGACTTTTTTTTTTTTTTTTCAATTTACTTGCAAACTTTTATTTTATTTAATTATTTTTTGCTTTAAATTTTATGTTTTATTTTTCGATGAGTTTACCTTTAATGTTATTTTGTATTAGTTTCAAATGTACAGCTTAGTGGTTGGACAATCATATCATTTATAAAGTGATGCCCTTAATATTTCCAGTACCCACCTGGCACAATACATAGCTATTACAATATTATTTATTATTTCTCTATGCTGTACTTTACATCTCCATGACTATTTTGTAACTACCAGTTTACACGTCTGTCTTAATCCCTTTACTTTTTTCACGCAGCCTCCCACGCCCCCTCTCTTTAGCAACCATCATTCTGTTCCCTGTCTCTAGAACTCAGGACTCATGAGACTATATGCTCAGCTTTGCTAAGCAAGGTTGTCTTTTTCAAGAGGCTTGTGATGGGAATCTAATTATTTAGGGACAAATCTATATGTCAGGCTCCAGAGGTCTACGATTGCTTTACAATAGTTTAAATGTACTATCTTGTAACAAATACAATTCAAATAAACATTTAAAGTCATTATTCCTTTTGGAATAATGATTTGGAATGATTTCGTTTCGTTTAAAACAAAAATGCAACACTGGCAATTGTTGCATTGCCAGAAATAAAAAACATTCTTAAAGTAATAAGTTAGAATTAGTTCCTTACAAACACAATCTTAACAACCTGTTCAAAAGACATTTAGGTTAATTATACCTGATAATGCCTCCCAGACCCTAAAGTCTCTGGGAAAGCACCACCAAGTCTCCCAGAACACTAGCATAGTCCAAGAGCACGCGCCCAGATTTTGAAGTCAAACTCTTGCAAACATTGGGAAACTAAGTATCAGTTTGGGGACAGAAAACTCTAAAAACTCTTTAGATTATAAGGTACAATCAGTGTGCTTGAGAGACTAAATGCCAGATGGACTCAGATGGATGCAGTCAGAAGGCCAATTCTGGGGGCTTAATGAGGGCATTAGTAGCCTACTTTAGGGAAGCAGAAGAAGCACAAATGGACACAGAAGAATTAATGTGGTACATTAGTGAGTACCACAATTCAACAGGAAGAGTTGGGGAGACTCTGAAGAGAATGGCAGGCATTAAGAATCTTTTTCTGCAGTCCTAGCTTAGCTCTTGCCACTTATTTACCTGGTAGCTTCAGGCAAGTCTCAGGAACTCTCTACGCTTCAATTTCCTCAACTGTAAAATGATGATAACAAGATCAAACTCACAAAATCATGAAAATTAAAACAAATTACACACTTGAAAGATCTTTAAAAACATTATATCCCCATGTCATTGTGATATATTGCTTATTAAATGGGATTGGAAAAAAAGAAGAAAACTTAACTAATCATGAAATGCTCTATAATTTGTCATAAGGTAGTAAGAAATACTTCTACAAAAAGCGTAAATCCATCCTCTATATCAGTTAAGGTAAATAGTCCTCAGGATAGCCTATAACAGAGAGAAGAAATCAGATTTATGGTGAGGCTAAACATAAACCTTTTTGTCAAAAAGTATTTACTATTAAATAAATACTCATGGGGATCAAAACAAAGATAACATTTGTAAGGGTTGGACACGTAAATCTGACTCAAGATCTGTCTTTTGCCTGAAGCCATCATAGCTGCTGCCAGTCAAAACACTTATTCATCAAACTAAAGATCTTACATTGATAGACCTCAGTACATTTTTTATTGTTGGCACTATTACATATGTCCCCCATTGTCCCCTCCTTTGCTCCCCCCCACCTAGCGACCCCCACCAGCCTTTGCCACACTGCGGTCTGCATCTGTGGGCTATATACACAGGCATGTGTGTTCTCTGGCCAATCCCTTCCAGTCCCTGATCCCCTTCCCCGATGCGATCTGTCAGCACATTTTTATTTATACATTCAGATAGAAAATCAGACTTCTGTAACCTAAATTTTAAGCAATAAATATGTAGATCATAAGTCCACATGCAGATTGAATAATAAACTAATGCTTTATTTTCTGTGTTTCCTGTTTATCTAAATATATTAAGAATTTTTTTCTCCACATTTTTTTATTGTTGTTCAAGTATGGTTGTCTTGATTATCCCCCAAACACTCTCCCTCATCCCAGCTATCCCCACCTCCCACCCTCAATCCTACTTGCCAAAGCTCTGTTATAAAATAAAAGCAGTGTAATGTCACTTCTCAACTAAGTAGAAATAGCTTTCTACCATCAAAGTTAATACTCCAAGTTAAATTCAGAAAATGATTACTTAATTTTGAAATAGTGTTATCTATGTAGAACAACTTTTTGAATCACAATATTTATACAAGCCTAGTGTACTGGTATAGCAATGTATTAGACTCTGTTTTCTCAGGTCTGTGAAAAGAAATTTGTGGTGAAAGCTCTGATGTTTGTATATGAAAGATCCTATCAAGATCACCACATACAAACGAGTCTCATGTTCTCTCCTGGCTCTCTCGACCGGGACAGCCCCTGTTGTCCTTCTTTCACAGCGTGCGGTGGATGGTGTTCAAGAGCGCCACTGGCACTTTCTCCTCAGTCCCCTAACTACAGGATTCTTCTGGGACAGAGCTGACTATTTCCCTTGACCTGCAGATGGTCTCTCGGAGCCCCACTATGGCAAGTTTTTACACAGCAGGCCAACTTCTTGAGGTATCCAAACAGCTAATGTTTGTACCTTCTTCTTTTGCCAGGTTTAAAACAGTGGAGAACCTAGGTATCCTACCTCCCTAGTTATCACTCCACAGGAAATTTGAGAGAGATAGAAGATGTTTTGCCATTCTGCAATTTCTTGACATTTCTTTCTCCAGTGGTACAAAAATGGGTCCATAAACTCTGGACCTCAACAAATACCCACCCTGAGAGAAAATCAGATTCCAGTCCTTGGATCTTGCAGAAACCTCTAAGCTTAAGGTACGAAAAGGAGAAATAACAAAGAAATGTCTTTTAATAAACACTCTTTAACTTTTTCTTCATAAAGAATATTTCTCTCCTCATTTCTCTTTGTCCCTCTTAATGAAGGGGGAGAATATCAGGTAGGCCATCCTCAAAACTTGATGCAGTTTGAAGGGTCTTGAACTATGAATCCAACTAACTTGAATTTTGCTTTCTTTTTGTCCATGAGCTGTCTGTCTCCATAGTATTCCCACCAGATATAGATACGAGGCCAATTCTTTTGATTCTTATAAATATTCACAGAATAATTGAACAATTTATGATAAATGATAATTAGCCTACTTAGTGAAAAATTAAGTCAAGAGAAAAGTACCCCAGGATTCTAAGTGTTGAGAAAGGTATAATCATGTAGAAGCCTTTACAATTCCAAAATTAATTTTGCTCTTGAATCGTTCAAATTACTCATTTTAGAGGACTCAGATGGATGCAGTCAGAAGGCCAATTCTGGGGGCTTAATAAGGGCATTAGTAGCCTACTTTAGGGAAGCAGAAGGAGCACAAATGGACACAGAAGAATTAATGTGGTATATTAGTAAGTACCACAACTCAACAGGAAGAGTTGGGGACACTCTGAAGAGAATGGGAGGCAAAGGTTAACATATACCAGTTAATTACCTCAGGCTGACTATCTGCAAAATTCCATAGAAAACAGCCAGTAACAAATTCACAAGACAATCCTAGTAAAAGCTGAAGTGGCATCTCAGGTTAGCATTCTGTATGGCTGCAACAAGTCTCAAACCCTATTCCCTTAATCATGCAAGCAAGAAGGCCCAATCAGTAAATGCTGAGTCAGCAGAAAAGGGATGGAGGACAGGCTCTGGCACATCATACTGTTGCTATGACATAGCACTTGGACTCAAGGCCTTGAACTTGGCTAAAGAAGGTCTGGCACTTCTTCCATTATGTTGCTTAAAAACTTCCCAGCACAAAGGCCAGATTCCTATATCAGAAACTGATGACCATCCTTGCTCAATTCTTGCCCCTGATTTTAATGGGTAACTGAGTACCAGTAGCCCCAGAAAATGCCATTCCTTATAGATGACATGGCCTTGCTATTCAGCTATTCATTGTCTTCTGCTCAACACAGACACAATTTGTCCATTGTTGCTAGAAGTATAAATGAGTACCTGTAAAACAACTTTTATGTAAGATAACTAAGCATTATGTATCAACACTGTGATCTATAACTTCAATTTATACTTAGTTATCATATATATGTACATCCTACATAATGTTTGGATAAAGTATTCATAGCAGTGCTGCTTTTTTTATATCAACATATAAAAATCTAAATGTTCATCAACAAGGGACTGCTTAAATACATAATGCTACACACATACACTATGAAATCATATGCATCTGTAAAAAGAATGACTTTCATATTGATATAAATATATCCTAAAATACCTTGTTCAGGGTGTAGGTGGTGGTAGATAGACTATTCACTTTTTCTCTTTACAATATTTGAGTGATAAAAATGTAATGCAAATTACCAAATATATAAAAAGTAAAGAAACTGATGGCAAATCTCTAACAGCATAATATTCATTTAGTAAGTGACCACGAATGAGGCAAGCAAATTCAGTATCACTTCTGATCCTGGGACTTTTTCAGATGAAGTTACGGTGCTGCCTTAAGTTGGTTCTATGAGAAAGAGAAATGAGAAGTGATATGTGAATCCATAGACTCATTCATAAAGACTTTTCTGATTATATCCCAGATTTACCTATAGTCAGTTACTTTTTAAACTTTTTAAATTTACATCTATATTTATAAACTAGAAACTGATGCTCAAAAGTGTTGGTCTTGTAGTGTTGGGATGAATAAATGGACTAGAACTAAAAAGGCTCAGGTTTAAATCACAGCTCTATTTTTGACCAATCATTTGATTTCTGTTGACCTCATTTTCCTTAATAAGCTATAAAATAATAATTAAGTATGATTATTACCATGTTTCCTTCCAGCTTTAATATTCTATGATACTATTCTCTATATCATAATATAGTACAAACTCTATAAAACTGTAAAAACACATTAACATACCCTGACTGGTGTGGCTCAGTGGGTGGAACATTGTTCTGCAAGCTGAAAGGTCATTGGTTCAATTCCCATTCAGGGAATATGCCTGGGTTGTGGACCAGGTCCCTGGTCAGGGGCATGAGAGAGGCAACCAATCAATATTTCTCTCTCACATTATTGTTTTCTCCCTTTTTCTCCCTCCCTTCCCACCTCTCTAAATATAAATATATATATTTTTTAAATACATGAACAAATCATAATACAAACTGTAGAGTGAAGTAAGAATTCATACTGTAAAGAATAGGCAGACAAAATATAGCGAAAAAAGGTTTCAATTATATCATCTTGATGAGATTTTGACTATTAAGAGTGATAAATCAGCCCTGGCTAGTGTAGCTTAGTGGATTGAGTGCGGGCCTGCAAACCAAACAACCAAGGTTCAATTCCCAGTCAGGGCACATGCCTGGGTTGCAGGCCAGTTCCCAGCAGGGGACACACGAGAGGCAACCATACATTGATATTTCTCTCCCTCTCTCCTTCCTTTCCCCTCTAAAGATAAATAAATAAAATCTTTTTAAAAAAGAGTGATAAATCAAACTTTGTGCTTTCCCAAAGCTGCTTAAGAGTTCAGAGTAAATATTAAAAGCTTGCAGACAGACTGTGAGACTAGTATCTCAAGCCCCAAATGGCAGAGATATGATCTCTCATCAACTGGTATGCCAACCGGCACCAAATGACCTTTACCAGGTCCTACTGGCACAAAGACTCAAACAGCAGAGACAGAGGATCCCCAGTGTACACAAAACAGCCAAGTTCAAATCAAGTTCCCACAAGATAAGAAAACAAACATAGGAAAACTGTAACCAAGACCTGAGGCTTCTTTCTTTTCAAGTTAAAACTTTTACAACCTTCGACATACCTTTAAAACTTTCTACACCTTCCATTCTTATTAAGAAATAACAACTTTAGCCTAATTCACTTTCAATCCTTATCTTTTTAACAATAGGAAGGACCATACTCTCTCTGTATTGGCCAGCTAAAATTCCTTAGATTTGCAAACACATCCTATTTCTTATTGTATAAAATAATATAAAATGAAGTAAATAAAATGAACATTGTAATTTGCATTAGGAGCTGCTATGCTTTTCCAAAAAAGAAATTTTAAATCTCCTTCTGCAGTGCAGGTCCAGCCTCCCCTTTTCACCTCAAGCACAGCAGCAGGGTCCGAGCCCTCCTCAGGCAGTGCCCATTTTATCTGTGTGGCGGATGCAAGGCTTGATTCCCATGAGCTTAAGAGAAGAATGTGTGTTGTCAGCTCGGCCCAGCCCATTGCTTGGCTACCTGCTCCTCAGGGCCTTGGGTCCTCCAGGTCTTTAGTAAGACTCTGTGCCAGGGCTTGAATGGATGTAAGGGCTCGTCAGATGGATAGATGGAACCGCAACGAGAAAACCTGTGCAAAACAGTGTTTGCCAAATTATACTGTTTATATAATTTTTGACTCATACTCCAAATCTACAGGGGGTGCTCTTAAAATAGAGATTTGGAAGGGCCTTTCATAAAATATTTTGAAAGTGCTCAATTTAAGCCCACTTCTGGGTGCTACCAATACGAAGTGCCTGGTCTCATTTCAAATGCACTCTTGGCATATTTTGCCAGAGTTTTCTTTATTGTATGGTTCATTTTCTCATTCCTTCCCATAGGCTGAGGTCTCTAAGACACATGTAGTTTCCATTGAATTTGTAGTGCCCATCCAATCTTCTGGGAGATCTCTGAAGTGAACAATGGTCAATGGTCACTCCGAAAGCTGTGAGGAAGTCCAAAATTGGGTTTTTTGTTGCCCATTTTCCATGAAGCTGCTCCCATCTGTGTATAGCTCCCAGTCTGGTGCTGTCGGCAGCTGGTCTAAGCAATCATGCCAGAGGGCTGAATATCCTTCTGGGTCTGGGAGCAGGGTGGCCGGGTTTGAGGTAGTTGTGTTGTATAACACAATGACAGAGTTGGGCACCACAGAATAAGTACCCTGGATGGGTTGGATTTTAACTGTTCCACCTGGCGTTCTCTCAGCCTGAGCTCATTGATCCACCTGCTCCAGATCTTGTGTGGGAAGAGTTTATCTCAGGGTCCTTCTGGGCAAGTCTGGAGGGCCTGGAGCTGGATAGCATGTTCCAACACATAATTGCTACTATGCAGGAGAAAGAGCTACTTGTGCATGCAATTTACAAAGTAAATCGCAGCCCAACAATGGAATAAGGCAGCCTGACATGTAGCAGAAACTATACATGAGCTTTTGATCCCCAAGCTGGCATTCTAGAGGTTGAAGGAACACCTATTTTTCACCTTGTCTGGTCACTCCAGTAATCATTACTGCATCCAAGCCTTTCTCAGTTAATTTTGTATTTAGTACTGAGTATGTAGTTCCCATACCTACAAAGAAATCAATTAGCTTGCTTCCCACCATCAATGGTACCCGGGGCTCCTGTCCCCATGGAAACTGTAATAGGTTGGGGGATGTCTAGGGGAGCCCAGTAGTAACCAAAGGACTGGACTTCCTGGTTTACTCTGCCTATAGGATATCACCTAAATGGGAATTGTTTTGCTCTCAGTAAGGATGCTCCCTGACCAAATCAGGAGCTCTGATGGGTCTTTCATGGGGAGACCCCTCCCACATCATACAAGGGTAGAGCTATGGGTTCTCTGGTCTCCATTTCAGGAGTGTCTAGCAGTGGGGGTAGTGACTGGGGAGGTCTTCCTGCTACAAATCCTGTGTCCCCTGGGTTGACAGCAATAATAAGACTTATCTCCTCATTCTCCTTTCTTCCTATGTCCTACTATCAGGAAGCGGTTTTGAGGCCACTTCCTTTCTCTGCACCATCAAGCGATTCTTTGTCCCAGGTGAAGGTAACACGATAAAGGCCTTAACATAATGGATTTCATCCCATTTGCCAAACCATTGACAATATAGTTCCAATTGCATTACGGTACAGTAATTTAAGGGCCTTTATCTCCACCATCTAAAATATACATAGGCCACATAGTGTTACAATAAAGAACCATTCCTCCATAGACACAGGATAATGGCTGTGCATTGCCCAGTCTGCTAAAATTCTACCCATTGGGCTCTCTCCAGGAACCAACATAGAATAGCCTGTGTTGACCCAGACATACAAGCCCCAAGTAATGACCAGAAGAATGCAGGCAAACTGGGAATATATAAGCAAACTTGAACCTGCAACTCCATTATTCCAAACGAGCACTTACAATCAAGTCTTCTGCTAGCCAGTCTCACAAACAGTCACCCCAAACAATGGACCCCCCAAATTTGTCACTTCTCATGCAGACCCTGGTTGCAGCCCCGAAATTTGGGTGATCTCACCCCCTCTCAGAGTCTGTCTCCTTCCCAGAACCATTTCCTTCTACTTGGCCAGGCATGTTTCTGTAGCTTGCTTTGAGCGGAAGTACAGAGAAATTTCCGGAAACTGAGAAACCCCACAGTCCCACTCTTGGGGGTGTCAACCTACCACAGGTAGCTAGGGTCCCCCCAGAGTTGCCATTACTGTTGCCAAACAGAGATGGGGTACTGCTGCCCACCACACTAAGTTCCAGAGTTAGAGGTTTGGTGAAAAAAGAAAGGAGTTTTTTATTTAAAAGCTACACAACTTTGAAAGAATGGCAGGCTTCTGCCTCAGAGCCCGTTCCCTCTAGAACACCCAGAGAAAATCCCTATCACCTTTTGCTAGATTAGTTCAAGGCTGCATCTGGAGTTCTCCCATTTAAAGTACCATCCTTTGGAAATGGCAGGTGGCCGCTGAGTTGTCCTCCAAGCTGCTCTGCTTCTTTCCCCATCATTGTTGGGTCTCAGGCTCCTTTCTGGAGTCTGTGCACATAGCAAGTGTCACCACAACCACTGCTCTGCCTGGGCCTGAGGCCACTGCCAGACCCTTTGGTCTCCAGGGCCCGCCAGCCTGCAAATGCTCCAGCCCCTGAAAGGGCAAGCAAGGGGAGGGAGAAAGTGCAAGCCTTTCCCTACCCGCTGTTTAAATTTTCCAGCCCAAAATTCCATGTGCTCTGGAAACATCCAGTTTTCTAGCCAATTCCATAGGCTAGACTGGAAGGTATGCCCCTCCCTGTGCCACCAATATGAGCTCCATGCAGCCGTGAGCCGAAAGCCACATCGGGATCAGAAACTGAAACTAAGTTTGGTGCCTGCAAGGTGGGGTAGCTGAGTTTCCGTCTCTTTTCAGACAGGATCATATAATAGGAGTAAATTGAAAATTTTAATGAACAAATTCCTAGAAAACTATATCTTACCAAAAATGATTGAAGAAATGAAAACCTTAACTACATCTACAAACATTAAAGAAAATTAATCAATAATTAAAATATTTCAATAAAAACATTAGAATAAATACTGTATATTCAATAATATGTATTCAATGAAATGTCACATAGTACTATACATTCAATGAATAAATCATTTCAATTATTTATAAACTTTTCCACAGACTAAGAAAATTAATCCATAAGATTTTCTCCAGTGAATATATATAAAATAGGGATTTGGTCTATAGGATGTGTACATTTCTGGTTGTGTGAGATAGCACTGAATTGTTTTCCAAAATGCTTGAGCCTATTTATATTCTAGCCAATAGTATGGAAGAATTCCAGTTGCGTTATCTTCTTGGCAAGTGCCATATTTTCAGATCTCCTAATTTTGCCAGTCTACTGCATTTAAGTTATTTATTTTGAACTTCCTTTTTTATTTTGCTTTCTAGACCCCAATTTTAGAGATATGTGAAAAGCTTTTGTATTTAATCCACCACCACCTGCACATCCATCAGCTCTGCCTTCAAACTCCTCTTTCCTTCTTGGTGTAACAGAAACCTGCTACCCTTCAGTTTTAAGCTCTTTACAAATAATATGTGGAAAACTTATTACTGCTAGGACCTAAATTTTTGGTGCTATTTGTAACTAAAACATTGATTTGCCATCATACAGACCTGGTAACTCTCCAATGCCATCCATTGACTTCAAGCCTCAGCAACCATATAACAAAACTGTGCCGTCAGTTCTGCCATAAAAGCTTACTTTGAAAATGAAAATTTGTCCCAATGTGATTGATATATTAAGGGACAATTTCAGCATAATGAAAATTTTGTATTTGTTTATATACAAATGCATTTGTGAGAATCACTAAGGGAACACAGAAAACTGTACTCAGCTGAACCAAGTCATGTAGGAATACACAAATACCAATCCAACCCCAGATCTACAAGCCAGTATTACTCACACACTCACTACATCATCCATTTTAACATTAAATCCAATAAATAATTACCATTCTGTCACTTCATACCAGGCACTGTGGTAAGCACTAATGATCAGGAGTCCTCTGTGATTATGAAAAACTCACAGACTAATGCAAGACCTCATAATAACTACTTTTACAGTAATAATTACTAAATTACAATGGTACTAAGTGTTATGAAGTGAAAATGCATGATGATGTCAGGATGTGTTACATGAAACCCAACCTAACTTAGGGGATATAGTTTAAGAAGAGTCAGAGAAAGCTGCCTTAAGGAAGTAACCTTTTCTCTGAGATGGCAAAGGTGAATAATAGTTAGCCTGAACATAAATGATATAAAAGGAATACTGCAGTGAAAGCTCTGGGGTAAAAGAAATTTGGTCCTTCTAAGGAATAGAGAGAAGGCCAGTTTGGCAGAAGCACAGAGTGTGTGAAAAATTATGGCACAATAAGATGATATAATGGGTTGAATGGTGCCCCCTTCAAAAATATATGTCCACTTGGAACTTGTGAACATGAGTATATTTAGGAAAAGGGTCTTTGTAATTTAATCATGAAAAAAAGTCTCAAGACAAAATCATCCTAGATTAACCCAGTGGGCCCTAAATTCAATGGGATGTGTCCTTACAAGGGACAGAACAAACAATGACACACAGAGGAGGTGATGTGCATATGGAGTCAGGGATGGAGCGTTATCTCTACATGCTAAGGATATCCAGAAACCACCAAAAATCAGGAAAGACACATGGATAGGAAAAGCCTACAGAATAAACCAATTCTGCTGATACCATGATTTTGAACTTTTCTCTAGAACTGTGGCAGAATGAATTTCATGACAATTTATTGTGGTAGACCTAGAAAACTAATAGAGATGTTGAATCATTCAAGGAACTTGTAAGGTAACTACTACAGGCAGCTTCTAAGAGGGGTCCCAATAATCTGTTTCCAGATTTCACACCTTTGTCAAATGTGATGCCCTTGAATGTGCCTTGAGATCAGGTGTATTCTGGGTTTTGGAATTTTCTGTTTTGTATTTTTTATTATATTATTCCAGAGTACCTGACACATAATAAATTCCCAATAAATATTTAAAGAATGAATAATTAACTACCTTGTTTAGAGAACTGGAGAGCTGAACAGTTATGATGTTTGAGATGGTCTAAAGAAAGAAGCATTAAAGTCACTAATATTTAAAAGAGAAAAAACAATTTAAGAGAATAGACAAAATTGAATAGCAAATATTTTCAATAAAATACTAGAAAACAATTCAACAGCACATTATAAAATCACACACCATTAGGTAGGATTTATCACTAGGATGCAAGGCAGCTTAAGAGGGACACACATATTATCAGAAAGAAGGATAAAAATCGTGATCATCTCAATAGGTACAGAAAAAAGCATTTGACAAAATTCAACATCCTTTCACAATGAAAAAAAAAAAACTTCTACAAACTTGGTATAGGAGAAACTTACCTCAACATAAAAATGGCTATATATGCTAAAGCCATAGCTAATATTATACTCCAAAGTAAAAATCCTTTCCTCAGAGATCAGGAACAAGACAAGGGTGCCTACTCTCACCACTTCTATTTAGTATAGTACCAGAATTTTTAGCCTGAACAATTAGGCAGGAAAAAAATAGAAAGCACTCAAAATGAAGAAGTAAAATCGACCTTGTTTGCAGAGACCATGATACCAAAGCAATCTTGATCAAGAAGAACATAGATGGGGACACCACGCTTCCTAATTTATACTACATTACAAAGCTATAGTAATCAAACAGTATTGTAGTGACATAAACACAGATACACAGATCAATAGAACAGAATAGAGAGCCCAGAAATAATAAATATATATTAGTCACCTAATCTGTGACAAGGGCATTGAGTATACTACACAATGAAGAAAGGGTGGTCTTCTATAACTGGCTCCAGGAAAACTAGATACTTAACATGCAAATGAATGAAAATATGTCTCTATCTTACATCATTTATAAAATTTTACTCCAAAATGGATTGAAAATTTGAATGTAAGCCCTGTAACTGTGAACTTATAAGAAAAAATAAAACACAGGGAAAAAGCTCCTTGACATTGGTCTTGGTAACAATTTCTTGATTGACACCAAAAACACAGAGAACAAAAGCTACATGTATAAATAAACAAATGGGATCACATCAAACTAAAAATCTACATAGCAAAGAAAACAATCAAGAAAATGAAAAAGCAATCTATGAAAGAGAAGAAAATATTTGCAAATCATATATCTGATACGAGGCTAAATATCTAAAAACATAAGGAACAAGTCAATAGCAACAAAACAAAATAAACTACCTGAGTAAAAATGGACAAAGGACTTAAATAGACAGTTGTGTAATGAATAGCAGGCAAACACCAAGGTATTCAACATCACTAACCAGGGCACTTCAAATCAACACCACAATGAGATATCACCTTACAACTCTGAGGATGGTGACTATCAAAAAGACAAAAGATGACAAGTGCTGGGGAAGATGTGGTGAAAAAGGAACCATGTACACCATTGGTAGAAAGGTAAATTGGTAGAGCCATATGGAAAATAATATGGGGGTTTCTCAAGAAACTAAAGACAGAGTTACCGTCAGATTCACTAATACAACTTCTGGGTATGAAACCAGTATCTCAAAGGGACACTTGTACTCCCATGCTTATTGCAGAATTTTTCACAACAGTCAGGATATGGATATAACCTAAGTATCTATAGACTTGTGAATGGACAAAAATGGACAGATACAAGCACATACACATGGAAAATTATTCAACTATAAATAAGAAGGAAACCATTTGTGCAACATGGATAAACCTAGAAAGCATTATGCTAAGAGAAATAAGACAAATACTATATATGTTGCTTACATGTGAAGTCATAGAAACAGAATCATTAGTGATTTTCAGTGGCAGAGAAGTACAGGAAATGAAGAAACAAGATGCATAAGTTTGGGGAATCTAATGGATAGCATGGAGACTATGGTTAATAATACTGCATTGTATACTTGAAAGGTTCTAAAAGGTATTCTTACCACAAAAAAATTATAACTATGTGAGGTGATGAACGTGTTAATTAACTTGATTGCAGTAATCAATTCACAATGTATACATATATCAAGTCATCGTTATTTAATTTTATTTTAATTATGTCTTTTACTCCCATCTCAGTCCATCCCCCCAGTGCTCCCCACCTTCCTCCCATTTCCACCGCCTTTAGTTTTTGTCCATATGTCCTTTATACTTGTTCCTGTTACCCCTTCCCTTTTTCCTCTGAAATTCCCTCCCCTCTCCCCTCTGGTTACCGTCAGCCTGTTTTCTATTTCAATGTCTTTGGTTATATTTTGCCTGCTTGTTTGTTTTGTTGTTTAGGTTCCTGTTAAAGGTGAGATCATATGGTATTTGTCTTTTACCGCCTGGCTTATTTCACTTAGCATAATGCTTTCCAGTTCCATCCATGCTGTTGCAAAGGGTAGAAGCTCCTTCTTTCTTTCTGCTGCATAGAATTCCATTGTGTAAATGTACCATAGTTTTTTGATCCACTCATTTACTGATGGGCATCCAAGTTGCTTCCAGCACTTGGCTATTGTAAACTGTGCTGCTATGAATATCGGGGTGCATAGGTTCTTTTGGATTGGTGTTTCAGGGTTCTTGGGATATAATCCTAGCAGTTGAATTGCTGGCTCAAAAAGCAGTTCCATTTTTAGTTTTCTGAGAAAATTCCATACTGTTTCCCATAGTGGTTGTACCAGTCTGCAATCCCACCAGCAGTGAACTAGGGTCCCCTTTTCTCTACAACCTTTCCAACACTTGTTTGTTGCTTTGTTTATGATGGCCATTCTGACCGGTGTAAAGTGGTATCTCATTGTGGTTTTAATTTGCATTTTTCTGATGGCTAGCAATATTGAGCATCTTTTCATGTGTCTCTGAATCCTTAGTATGTCCTCCTTGGAGAAATCCTTTGTCAAGTGCTTTGCCCATTTTTTTAATTGGGTTGCTTGTCTTCTTGGAGTGGAGTTGTGTAAATTCTTTGTATATTTTGGAGATTTAACACTTGTCTGAGGTATCATTGGCAAAAATGTTTTCCCATATAGTTGGGTCTCTTTTTATTTTAATGCTGTTTTCTTACGCTGAGCAGAAGCTTTTTATTTTGATGAGATCCCACTTGTTTATTCCTTCCTTTATATCCCTTGCTCTAGGGGACATATCGGTAAAAATGTTACTGCATGAGATATCTGAGATTATCCTGCCTATGCTCCCCTCTAGGACTTTAATGGTATCATGGTTTATATTTAAGTCTCTTATCCATCTTTAATTTATTTTTGTGTATGGTGTAAGTTGGTGCTCAAGTTTCATTTTTTTGCACGTAGCTGTTCAGTTCTCCCAACACCATTTGTTGAAGAAACTATTTTTACTCCATTTTATGGTGTTACACCCTTTGTCAAATATTAATTGACCATAGAGACTTGGGTTTATTTCTGGGCTCTCTGTTCTGTTCCATTGGTCTATGTGCCTGTTTTTATGCCAGTACCAGGCTGTTTTGATTACAGTGGCTTGATAATACAGTTTGGTATCAGGTATTGCGATCCCTCCTACTTTGTTCTTCTTTCTCAAAACTGCAGCTGCTATTCAGGGTTGTTTATGGTTCCACATAAATTTTTGAAGTGTTTTTTCTATGTCTTTGAAATATGCCATTGGTACTTTAATAGGTATTGCATCGAATCTGTATATTGCTTTGGGTAATATGGACATTTTGATGATGTTAATTCTTCCAATCCATGAACACGGTATATGTTTCCATTTGTTTGTGTCTTCCTTGATTTCATTCTTCAGTGTTGTGTAGTTTTCTGCATACAGGTCTTTTATCTCCTTGGTTAGGTTTATTCCTGGGTATTTCATTTTTCATTTGCTATGTCGAATGGGATTTTTTTCTTGATTTCTGTTTCTGCTGTTTCATTATTGGTATACAAAAATGCCTTTGATTTCTGGATATTGACCTTGTATCCCACTGTTTCGCCAAATTCATTTATTAGGTTGAGCAGTTTTGGAGTAGAGTCTATAGGATTTTCCAGGTACACTATCATATCGCCTGCAAACAGTGACAGTTTTGTTTCCTCCTTTCAAATTTGGATGCCTTTTATTTCCTTTTCTTGTCTGATTGCTGTGGCTAGGACTTCCAATACCATATTGAATAGAAATGGTGAAAGTGGACAACGTTGTCTTTTTCCTGGTCTTAGTGGAAAAGATTTTAGTTTTTGTCCACTGAGTATGATGTTGGCTGTAGGTCTCTCATATATGGCCTTTATTATGTTGAGGAATGCTCCCTCAATTCCCACTTTGCTGAGTGTTTTTATCATAAATGGGTGCCGTACCTTGTCAAATGCTTTTTCCGCATCTATTGATATGATCATGTGATTTTTGTCTTTGCTTTTGTTTATGTGATGTATTACATTTACTGATTTGCGAATGTCGAACCATCCTTGCATCCCTGGGATGAATCCCACTTGGTCATGGTGTATGATCTTTTTAATGTATTGTTGGATGTGGTTTGCCAATATTTTTTGAGGATTTTAGCATCTATGTTCATCAGCGATATTGGCCTGAAGTTTTCTTTCTTTGTTGTGTCTTTATCTGGTTTTGGGATTAGGATGGTGCTGGCTTCATAGAAGGAATTTGGGAGTCTTCCATCACTTTGGATTTTTTGGAATAGTCTGTGAAGGATAGGGGTTAGTTCTTGCTTAAAAGCTCTGTAGAATTCTCCTGTGAAACCATCTGCTCCAGGGCTTTTGCGTATCAGGAGTTTTTTGATCACTGCTTCAATTTCATCTGCTGTTATTGGTCTGTTCAGG
>PVKM010008571.1:0-38694 GCA_004027735.1 Carollia perspicillata
GTGTGTGTGAGGGACCAGCCAGTTCCCATCTGTGCCCCTCGTACCAGTCAGGATGGATGTGGTTTCTTTAATCCCGTAGTTGCCAGACTTCCACTCAACTCAATTTCTGAAGGCTATGAATGATGATTGATGTATATTTTAATTGTAATTTTGATTTGGTTGTGCAAACAGGCAACCATGTCTGCCTACGTTGCCATCTTGACTAGAAGTCTCGTATTTTTTATTCTTACGATGTTTTGATATTAAATTGGTTAGAATATCTAAGACATACATTTTTTTTTCTTCTTCCCTTAGATATGTGATTTTGGCTTGGCCCGTGTTGCAGATCCAGACCATGATCACACAGGGTTCCTGACGGAGTATGTAGCCACTCGTTGGTACAGGGCTCCAGAAATTATGTTGAATTCCAAGGTAAGGAGCAAGTTTACATAAAAAGAAAACAAGCAAACAAAAGACCCTCGGACATTTGTCACAGTAGGCTTCCCTCTCAGTAAGCCTATTTCCACCTGGGTTTAGTATGGCCTGTTTGGCCAGAACCAAGGTGCTGTCATAATTTCCTGTTCAGCTTCAATCTCTGGGCCCTGGGTTTTGGCCTCTGCACCTCTGCTGGAGTAGTGCTGACATGTTATAGCTTTGGAGGGCATGCCTCTCTCTGGTCAGTTAGAATAAATGGTCTTTGGTCCTTGGCCACCTCTGCTGAGGTTT
Organism: Carollia perspicillata; assembly: GCA_004027735.1. Lineage (NCBI taxonomy): Eukaryota > Metazoa > Chordata > Mammalia > Chiroptera > Phyllostomidae > Carollia > Carollia perspicillata. The sequence continues at coordinate 706 of PVKM010008571.1, forward strand.
TATCTGTGGCAGCTTTTACACCTGCTGCGGCCACTGCTGGGTGTAGGCCAAGTTGGTGCTAACCTCTAACAGGTTATCCAATAATGTGTCTTTCTGTGAATATCGACTGGAGCTGTTCTGTAACAGTCAGTTTTATCTGACAATAAGAGTGTCTCCAGCAAAATTATAATTTGGAGACAACGTAGGTATGGAAAGAATAGAAGTGCTATGGATTGTTCCAAAATTATATGATAGCCTTACTTCCAAATGACGTGTTTGTCTGATCTCCACATGGCGGTGAAGACTGCATCTAGTTTGCAAACAAACTCTTCTAATGAGGTTTGAGTCTTAGATGAAATAATCGAATAAATATATAAAAGCAAGAAAAAATGAAGTATGATATCTTTGTTATGCTTATGAAACAAGTGGCAAGTATTGAGGGCTTCTGTGGAGATTGAGATTCAGTATTTTTAATATATAATTTGCAAACAGTATATGAATAAGGTGTCAAACTTGGAAACTTAAGTAGGCCTGACATACTTCCTATATCTAATATCTCAAAATTATGAGATTCTTGAACTTAACTTTATTTACCATAATGTAAAATTAAGGAACAAGAAAAGCATGGACAACATTGAGGTGATTGCTTGGGGAAGGGGGTATAAGGGAGATAAATGGTAATGGGAAAAAAGACAATAAAGGTTATATTTTAAGAAAGAGCCCTGGCTGGTATGGCTCAATGGACTGAGCATTGGCCTGTGAGCCCAGGGGTCACTGGTTCAATTCCCAGTCTAGGGCGCATGCCTGGTTTTCAGGCCAGGTCTGTAGTAGGGGGTGTGTGAGAGGCACCCATACAGTGATCTTTCCCCCCCTTTTTTTTCTCCCTCCCTTCCCCTCTCTAAAAATAAATAAATAAAATCTTTTTTTTTTTTTAAGAGAGAAACATGAAGAAAAGCAATAAAAATAGACATTGGACCTTGTGTCTCAGATCGAGGGACCATAAATTGTATTCTCTTCCTCCATCCATTATAAGTAATACAATAGAAGAGTTTGGGATGAACGTTACATTGCTTTTGTGAGGAAATGGAATTTGTTTAAAGCAGTTTGTTATTCTTGATATCATACATTTATTCAGTTCAATTTTAAAAGTAAAATTTCATTAAATTGAATTATGAAGAGGGATTTGATAAAAGATGTTTTAAAGAAGAAGAAACTATGTTGATTCTCTTCTAATTTTGCGTTACAAATAATCCCACATACCAGGTTCTCTCTTTAGAGTGGCCATGTGACAGCCATTCCATGCACTGCTGGTGTTTGGTGCCTGCTGGTTATGAAGGAGAGCTGTCAGTGTGCTCTTTGTACTGGTAGCTTCCTGGTCTTACAGCCTCCATCCCAACTCGAGATGCCTCCACTACCTTCACTTCTCAGTGACCGTCTAGGGGGCAGTAGCCAGGGAGGGCGGCTTCTGTTCTGCAAGGTGCCTCACTAGGTCTCTCTTCTCCTTGCAGAGGTAACTATAGTGAAGTTATTTTCTATTTGCAGCCTGAGAATGTTACTTCTAGTTACGATGGTGTCCTCCAGGTCTCCACCATTTTTATGATTAGTTACATTAACCATAATTGTTAATAAGTTAATAATAGGATTTTGTGAGGAAATTCTTTAAGACTTTATGTTATCTTCATCAGACTTTCAGTCACTACTTTTACTATCCATTGATGATTTCATAACTCTGTCATTCTTGCTCTATTTTAGTCCTCTCCGTTTATTAATTCATGGTGATTTTATTCAGTGGCTTATACAAAATGCCATTCTGTATTTTGATGCTCAGACTGTCTCAGATTTTTCAGTGGGAGCCACTTAGACCTGTCTCCACTGTACTCGTTCTTCGGCACCAGATGCTCCAGGTTTACTTTACACTACTTTCCCTGTCCCAGACTTGGAGGTGCCATTTCTCCAGGGAGCCCTGGTTCCTTTTAATTCGTTATTTTTTGTGTGTTTTAGATGTTCCTCTTTATGTAGTTTTGGCCCAAAGCAAAAGTTATTTTGGATTACAAGATTTTCAGAAAGAATTATCTTCAAATTCAACCCCATTTTATAGTAGCTGTAATTCTGATCATTAATTCTTTGATTTTCCCCCCCAAAAAAGAGTTGCTCTGTTTCCCTAAACTTGACTATTTAGCAAAATTCTTGTTTTTCATATTTCTTCTTCCCTTTATCATTATATCTAGCATTTTCCTTACAATTCAGCTTTTTTTGCACTATTGTATGAATTAGATCATTCTTCCTTGTCTTTTCATAGAATTTCTTGAAAAGAAAAATTATATGTGAAAAATTAATAGAAAAAGACAAGAAATAGGGATTGGTAAAATATGATGAAAACAGAGCACCCTTTTTTGAGAGAGAGATGAAGAGTTTTCAGCTTGACTTTTTTGAAGGTGATTTGCAAAATTATTAAAAATATATTGGAAGTATAATAGTGCCTCTTTTGAGTTGGTTTCCAGGTTTCCAAAATGAGTGAATAGGCCACAAAGCAATGGGTTTTACTGCTTTTTCTTGTTTACAGGATTCTAAGTCTTTCTCTCAAATTATTTGAAAAAAAAAAAAAGAAGTGAAGTATACTTTGGAAATTTTGATTTAATAATGTTAATCAAGTTTGAAGAGAAATAAAATTAAGTAGTTTTAGTTGTTCAGCATCTTTTAAGAAAGACAACTTATTATTGGTTTCTTCATCTTTTTTCAATTATTTATGAATTATAGAACCAAAGGAGAAGCTAAAACTCCTGACAGTCATGTGCCTGTCGCATACGAAGATCTTACTGTGCCACATAACACCAGATACCATTCTCTGTTTTTTCTCACTTTCTACTGCAGGGCTATACCAAGTCCATTGATATTTGGTCTGTAGGCTGCATTCTGGCAGAGATGCTATCCAACAGGCCCATTTTTCCGGGGAAGCATTATCTCGACCAGCTGAACCACATTCTGGGTAAGGTTCCTGGGCACATTAGGGGCTAGATTTACCCAGTTCATCTACCCACAGTTTACATCAACGTCACTGCATTAAATTAAAGAGTTTGTACAACTCTTTAATCTATGACAGACATGAGTTTGTAACCCTTCCTTGATTGAAAATGTCAGGGACCCTTGCTGCCCTGGCCGGTGTTGCTCAGTGGGTTGGATCATCATCCCATAACCAAAGGGTTGCAAGTTTAATCCCTGTTCCAGGTGTGCACAATCCCTGGTCTGGGCACATGTGGGAGGCAAACAATTGATGTTTCTTCTTCCTTTCTTCTCACTCTAAAAAGCAATGAAAAAATGTCCTCAGGTGGGGATTAAAAATAATAAATATTAAGGACTCTTGTAAAAATTTGTTAGTAAGACTTCTGGCCAAGATGGAAGCATAGGTAGATACACTTTGCCTCTTTGCAAAACCAAAAGAAGGACAACAAATTTAAAAACAAAAAATAACCAAACCTGTCAGAAAATCAAACTGTATGGAAGTCAACAACCAAGTAGTTAAAGAAAAAACATTCATTCAGACTGGTAGGAGGGGCAGAGATTGGCAGCTGGGCAGAGAGGATGCATGGCAAGGCCGCAGCTGGAGGGTGGGAGGGTTCAGAGGGGCACAGGGTGGCTACTGGCAGACCAGGTGGTCCCCCATTTGTTTGTGGACTAACCAGGAGGAACAACTGGGGAGCGAGACAGACTGAGCAACCCAGGGTTCCAATGCAGGAAAAAAAAAGGCTCAAAATCTCTGGCTGTAAAAACCTATGGGGGTTGCAGCAGTGGGAGAAACTCCCAGCCTCACAGGAGAGTTCATTGGAGAGACCCACAGGGTCCTAGAATATACACAAACGCACCCACCCAGGAATTAGCACCAGAAGGGCCCAATCTGCTTGTGATGAGCAGGGGAAGTGACTAAAGGCCAGCCAAGAGCTGAGCAACGGGCATTGTTCCCTGTCTGACCCCTCTCCCACATACAGTGCCACAACACAGTGAGGTGGATTGCCCCGCCCTGGGACATACCTAAGGCTCCGCCTCTTACAATGTAATAGGTGCGACAAGACAAAGAAATACAGCCCAAATGAAAGAACTGACCAAAACTCCAAAAATAGAATGAAGCAATGGAGAGATAGCCAACCTGTCAGATGCAGAGTTCAAAACACTGGTAATCAGGATGCTCACAGAAAAGGTAGAGGTTATGCAAAGTGAAATAAAGAAAAATATATAGGAACCAACAAGGAACATTCCTTGAGGAGAAGAGAAGGAAACTGGGACTCAAGTCAATGATTTGGAGCAGAAGGAAGAAAGAAACATTCAACCAGAACAGAATGAAAAAACAAGAATTCGAGAAAACAAGGAGAGGCTGAAAAACCTGTGGGACAACTTTAAATGTTCCAGCATCCGAATTGTAGGGGTGCCAGAAGAAGAGGAAGAACAAGAAATGAACTTACTTGAAAAAATAATGAAGGGGTACTTTCTCAATCTGGCAAAGGTAATAGACTTCCCGGAAGTCCAGAAAGCTTAGAGAGTCCCAAAGAAGTTGAAGGAAGCATACACCAAGGCATATCATAATTGCATTACTCAAGATTAAAGATAAGGAGAGAATCTTAAAAGCAGCAAGAGAAAAGGAGACAGATGCCTACAAAGGAGTTCCCATAAGACTGTCAGCTCAAAAGAAACCTTGTAGGCAAGAAGAGGCTGGCAAGAAGTATTCAAAGTCATGAAAGGCAAGGACCTATATCCAAGATTACTCTATCCAGCAAAGCTATCATTTAGAATTGGAGGGCACATACAATACTTCCAAGATAAGGTCATGTTAAAGAAGTTCATCATCACCAGGCCCTTAATATATGAAATGTTAAAAAGGACTTAACTAAGAAAAAAGATGATCAAAAATATGAACAGTAAAATGACAACGTACAATTGTCAACACCTGAACCTAAAAAAAAAAAGAAAAAAACACCTAAGCCAACAGCCAGAACAGGAACGAAATCACAGAAATGGAGATCACGTGGAGGGTTATCAGTGGAGATGGGGAGGGAAGAGAATGGGGAAAAAGGTACAGGTAATAAGAAGCATAAATGGTAGGTACAAAATAGTCAGGGGGAGGTTAAGATGAGTATAGGAAATGGAGAAGCCAAAGAACTTACATGTAGCATCCGTGGACGTGAACTAAGGTGAGGGAATGCTGGTGGTGGTGAGGGGAGTGGTGCAGGGTGGAGGGGAATAAACAAAAGAAAACAAATGGGACGACTGTAGTAGCATAATCAATAAAATATACTTTAAAAAGAAAAGTAAGCATTGGGAGGTGGTGTGAGAAGACATTAATTATCAAGGTCCATTATCCCATTCAGCTGATGGTGTGTGGTCAGTTTACTTTGGTCTTGATAATTAACAGCTAATTATTTTATCTGATAGGTATTCTTGGATCCCCATCACAGGAAGACCTGAACTGCATAATCAATTTAAAAGCTAGAAACTATTTGCTTTCTCTCCCACACAAAAATAAGGTGCCATGGAACAGGCTGTTCCCAAATGCTGACTCCAAAGGTAAATATTATTTTGTTGATTATTTTTCTTAGACTGAGCTTCTTATTTGTTTTACTTGTTAAATCATTAAGTCAGTAGCCTGAAAAGTTAGCCTGTGGTTATTGGATAATGACTGTTTATTGCTCACTGTTTGTTGCTCTCTTTTTTTTTAGGAGCAGTGGCAGTAGAGTAAGAGTCTCAGAGTGACTGTATAGTTTTCTTCCTTACAGTTTCTTTGCTACTTTGTAACTTGGATTACATTCACTTTTTTAGGGCTTAGAAAGTCTAGGATACTGCAAAACAAATTACTCTTTTTTTCATCTTATCATTTAATAATTTTTATAGTCAGGTTTATTGAAGAATAATTTATGTAGAGTAAAGTTAATGCTTTTTAATTGTGCAGTTCTTTGACGTTTGACAAATGTATTACAGTAATGTTACCACTACCACAGTCATGATAATGAGGTAGTTCCTTCAACCCCAAAACTTGCCTTGTGCTCTTTTGTACTCAGCTCCCTCCCCTAGTCCTTGGCAATTTTTGATCTCATCTCTGTCCCTATAGTTTTATCTTTTAGAATATATTATAAATCCAATTATACAGAATGTAGCCTTTTATACCTAGATTCTTCCACTTGAGATTTATCCATATTGTTGTTTGTATCAGTCTCTTCAATAAATGGTACTGGAATAATTAGATATCTATATGCAAAAAGGAGAAAAGGAACAAAAACCTACTGAAACTATTAAGCTTTGTGAAGAATACAGGACAATCTTCAAGATTTTAGGTTACATGAAGATTTCTTAGATAGGCTTCCAAGAGCATGATTTATAAAAGAAAAATTAATATATTAACCCTGAGCAGTGTGTCTCAGTTGATTGGAGTGTTGTCCCATAAACTGGAAGGTTACAAGTTTGATTCCCAGTCAGGACACACACCTGGGTTGTGGGTTCAGTCCCATTCAGGGTACATGCATCGATGTTTCTCTCTATTTCCCTCCCTTCCCCTCTCTCTTAAAAAGAAAGAGTAATACATTAGATTTTATTCTTTGATACTTTTAAGTTAACTTTGTTTAATAATTGTATTATACTTTATTCTTATTTAACATGTATTAAATATATTAAGTAGCAATTTTTTTAACTTCATACTATTATGTAACGGTGTGGTAGGCAGAATAATAACCCCAACCCCAAAGTTGTCTGCATCCTAATTCCCAGGTTTTGAATATGTTAGACTACCTGACAAAGGAGAATTAAGGGTGCTAAATTCAGCCGACTTTAAGATAGGGAGATTACACTGGATTATCTAGGTGGACCTAATGTCATGGCCACGGCCCTTAAAAGTGGAAAGAGAATCAGAATAGGGAACCGGAGAGAGTGTTGCTAGCACCTTGTGCTTGTCCCATATTTTTCTTTATCTCCATACGTATGTATATTTGTACCTAAGGAATTATTCCTAGAAATCATTGTTAATGGAATTGTCTTGAGTATTTTTCCATGTCGGTACATATGTCTAGTTTATCTGTAATGATTTTACAGGATTTTCATCCAGTCTTCTGTTGAAAGTAGCTTTTTTTAGTTTTTATTTTACGTATGTGTGTTTTTAAAAAGTATTTTCAGTATTTAGAAATAGAACATTTTATTTTGACTTTTTATTTTTATTTTTTTTTAATATATATTTACTTTTAGAGAGAGGGAGAAAGAGAGGGAGAAGAAACATCAGTGTGCGGTTGCCTCTCCCCGCTGCCCCACCACCACTGGGGACCTGGCCTGCAACCCAGGCATGTGCCCTGACTGGGATTCAAACCCGAGACCCTTTAGTTCACAGGCCTGTGCTCAATCCACTGAGCCACACCAGCCAGGGCTTATTTTGATTTTTTATTTTTTTTAGAGTAGGAGAGGGAGGAAGAGAGGGAGAGAAACATCGATGTGAGAAAGATCAGTTGGCTGCTTTGCATACATGCGCTGACTGGGGACAGAACCTTAAACCCAGGCATGTGCCCTGAATGGGAATTGAACTGATGACCTTTCACTTTGCAGGACAATGCTGAACCAACTGAGCCACAAGCAGGCAGGGCATGTGTATATTTTTTAAATTTTAACAACTCTCTACTTAGATGTTGAATTTGTTTGATGTGTTTAACCGAGTTAAGGTTCAGAAATACTTGGTGTTTAAAATTGAATTTCTTTTAGATATAGAAGGAACTATCCTTTAAAATCTCTGATATAGCCCTGGCTGGTAGGGCTCAGTGGATTGAGCACTGGCCTGCAAACCTAAGGGGCACTGGTTTGATTCCCAGTCAGGGCACATGCCTGGGTTGCAGGCCAGGTCCCCAGTTAGGGGCCTGCAAGAGGCAACCACACATTCATGTTTCTCTTCCTTTCTCTCTCCCTCCCTTCCCCTATGTCTAAACATAAATAAATAAAATCTTTAAAAAAAAATAAAATCTCTGATAAAAAGGTAGTATATTATCACGGTAGACTATTTGAAAGTTTAGAAAGAATAGGTAAGAGGATAAAAAATACTCTTTAATTACCAGAATCCTAACATAACCTGTAACATTTTGCTCTACCAATGTGTGCACATCTTCTAACTAGTTAGAAACTGTAGGATTTTAAAATTTAGAACATCACATAATTGTACATATTCCTGATACATGACTTGTATACAGTATGTGCCAATTAAATGACAAGGATACATTCTGAGAAATGTGTCATTAGGCGATTTCTTGTCATCGTGCAAACATCATCAAGTGTATTTACATACAAACCTAGATGGTGTGCAGTGCACAGCTCGGCTGTACGGAAGGTATGCCACCATTGCACATGTGGTTCTTCGATGACTGAAACGTCATCGTGCAGCATGTGACTATTACATTGTCCCAAGCATGTTAACTAAATCTTATTTCCTGAGTTGCCTTTTGTTAACAAAACTGCATAATTAAGACTTCAAGATAAATAAACCTTCCAGGTTTTCCTCCTGTTGGTTTTCTTACTGTTTTCTATAGTTAGTCATGAGTTTTGCATATGACTATTTGTAAGGCTTTTTAAAGCTTACTTCCTTATGTTAAGGTTATGAACTTTGAGATGGCTCTATCCAGATAATAATTAACACCACTAAAATCCAGAAAGTTAATTTTGAAATGTAGGTTTTGGATGAATACAATGAAGCAGGGTAGGTCTGTAAATAGATTAAAGTGGAGAAATGGCGTTGGTGGTGCTAGAGTGAGCAGTACAGCAACATGTGTTAGGAGCACAGGCTTTGCAGCCAGACCTCCTGGGTTCATTCCATAGCTCAGCAACTTAACTATGTGAACTTTGAACAGACTGAGTCTGGGACTCAGTTTTTCCATTTAAGAAGTAGGGTTATCACTGTGTTGTGTGATACAGAACCTGTATCCCAGGGTTTTATCACTGGCACTTGTAGGTCTAAATCTGAGATCTCACAGGACTGAAACTTTTTCATTTATGTATCTTGGACATCTTTCCGTTCTAGTTATAAAGAATGACTACAGTGTTTCCTAGCAGGGATGACCCATAATGTCTTTAGCCAGTCTCATATTGGACTTTGAAGTTTACATCAGTTATCTATTGCTGCATAACAAACCACTCCACGCTACAACCCGAGGCCTCAAGATGACCACTGCATATTTGTTCATAAAACCATTAGACTGGGTGCAGTTGGGTGGGTCTGCTGTGCTCACCTCAAGCTGCATGGTCTAAGGTGGCCTCACAGTGTTTTGCAGTTGATTCACCTCTTACCCTACACGAGAGCAGCCTGGGCCTTCTATGATGGCAGAAATATTCCAAAGGAGCCAGGGCAGAAGCTGCAGGATCTCTCAAGGCCAGGTCTCAGAACAGCAGACACTTCTACCACATTCTCTTGATCAGGGCAAATCACAAGGGTCACCCTGGATTTAAGAAGTGGGGAAATAAATCACCCGCTGATGAGAGGAGCTATGAAGAATTTGTGGCCACATTTAATCTGCCTCCAGGTGGTTTCTAGTTATTTTGTTTTGTGTTTTACTATTACGTACATACACTTGTTTGTTTAATAAATAGATCCGAGTGTCTGTTCTATGCCATCAAGGGTTCTAAGCGTTGGACATAAAACAGCAGCAGTAAGACAGATTAAGAGCCTGCCTACAGGGAACTAACAGTCTGGATTTATATGAAAATGACATAAATGAATGGGAGATCTCAGGGAACTCAAGAAATTAAAACTTTTCAAGCTGAAACATTAGTGCATTTAAGTTTGGTTAATGACAGTTCACAGAAAAGGAAGTGTAAATGTCTCTTAAATATACGGAATGGTACTCATTTTTATTCATTATATAAGATATGAACTTTGAAAAGTCATTAATTGCATTTTTCCCCACTCATCATATTAGCAAGCATCAATAAATTTGATAATCCACTGTGTGGTCGAGGCTGTGGGGAAATAGATGTTCTCAGAGACAGCTGGTGGACTGTAAATTGGTTGAATCTCTCTGGAGGACAGTTTGGCAATTCTGTCACATGTCTTTCGTTCCAGCAATTCTGGCTGGGTATTGAACTTTTTGGTCTGCCAACCAAATGGGTGAGAAGTGGTGTTTTAATTTGTTTTTTCTTTAATTAAGAGTGGGAATGAATATGTTTTCACATTTGTTGGGAATTTCTGATTGCTGAGTCCCTTGAACCAGTAGTAGTATGGATTTTTCTTCATAGGAGTCTAGCTTATGATTCTCTCCAGAGTCTTGAGGGGGAAGAAATGATTATTATTCAGCAGATGGTACTGGGCTAGTTGAATAGCTATTTGGAATTAAATCAATTTAAGTTATTACTCACATCAAAAATAAATCCAAAAGAATTAATTATTAAATACTTTAAAAAATTATGCTGTTAAAAACTAACAGTATTTATAGAGCATTCAGTATTTTTCTAATCTCTGCATGGAGAATGACTATATTCCTGTAAGGTTTAAAAACAAAAACAAAGATGGTAGATGTCATCACATAAAAGTTTTAAAACTTAAAATAGATTAGATAGATCAGGTGTGGACAACAGATATAAAATGTTCTAAATGGAATAAGATTTTAAAGGAATTCTGTCCTGTCATTTTGAAGGCAGCACAGAATAGTGGTTAAGCTATGTGCACTAGAATTGGTCTCACACTTTTGAAAAGTTAATTAAGCTCTCTATTTCACAATTTCCTCATCTCAAATTGGAACACATTGCATTCCCACCCCCCGCAATGTAGGATAATTTGGGAGGGTTAAGTGAATTATCAGTTATTAATGTTAGACCCATCATTCCTGTTATTAGTGTATAAAGAGCAGAGAGAAATCTTAAGACTTCATTGGATAAATTGAGCAAGGACGAGCACAATTATAGAAATTACACAATTAAGAAATTTACAGAATCGTAATAAATTCCAAGATGAGCTCTGACTGGTGTGGCTCAGTGGATTGAGTGCTGGCCTGCGAACCAAGTAGTTGCCATTTCGACTCCCAGTAAGGGCACATGCCTGGGTTGCAGGCCAGGTCCCCAGTAGGGAACAAGTGAGAGGCAACTACACATTGGTGTTTCTCTTCCATCTTCCTCCTGTCCACTCTCTCAAAAAATTCTGAGATGAGGAAACCTATAGGAGGAGCAGCTTGAGGGGTAGCATTTGAGAATTTAGTTTGTGCCATGTTAAATTTAAGCTACCTATTAGGCAGTAGAAACACACTAAATAACAAGTGTTTATTGAATGGTTGAATAAATTATGGTACATATACTTAAAGGAATATTAAAAGTCAAAGTGCCTGGCTTGCGTATCTCAGTGGATTGAGTGCGGGCCTGCAAATCAGGGTCGCCAGTTGGATTCCTAGTCAGGGCTCATGCCTAGGTTGCATACCAGGTCCCCAGTGAAGGGGCACATGAGAGGCAACCACACATTGATGTTTCTCTCCCTCTCTTTCTCCTTCCTTTCCCCTCTCTTTAAACATTTTTTTTTAAGTCACAGTGATTTTTGGTAAAAAGTTTTATAGCATGGGAAAATACTAATGATCAGTATTTACTGAGTAAATAATAGAGCATTTATAATATATGCTATGATCTCAGTTATGTACAAGAAAACACATGGAAAAATTCTACACAACATGTCAAAAGATTTGCAGTGGTTGCCATTGAATGATGGTGCTGAGGGAGCTGGGGTGACATAGATTTTAGGGTCAGCCATTTCAGTCCTTCTCGGTTCCACATAACAAAAACCTACTGCTCACTGACTTGGGCCTGAAGAAGGACATGACTGGCTCTCATAACTGACAGGCCCAGTAATGTTGGGGTTCCCAGAAACAGTCACTTTGACTGGAACCTGGACTCTTTTGCTTTCAGGATTGCCTTCCTTGGCGCTCTTTCCTATTCATCTCTTTCTTATGGTCACAGGATGGCCACCAACAGCTCCACTGACAGATTTCTTGTTTGTTTCAGCCCAAGTACAGGCTAGTACTCGTTGCCTCTTTGTACCCATCCTAGCCTAGTCATTGTGGCCAAGGGAACCCACCCAGGTGACTGGCCAAGCCAGTGTTATCATTCCCACAGCACAGCCGAGGAGTGTGGTCAAGCTTGAGAGCCCCCCATGACCAGTGTGCATCTCCACGTGGTCAGAGGGCAGTGGGCACTGGCAGGCAAGGCCAACAGACAAAAAGAGACAAGGGATTCTGTGTGAAAGAAAGTTGAGGAATTCTCTTCTTTCTCCTTCACTTTTGTTTATTTATTTATTTTTTTAATTTAAAAACAGTGGAGTCTGTATAGGCAGTCTCTCTATTTCTGATATAACCTACTGTTTGAAAAGCTTCTAGACTATTATTGTCTCTATAAGTATACAAGTTGTAAATGTGATCATAAGCTATATCCTTTTTAATTACCCATGGAGGGTTATTAATTTGAAGCTTGGATGAGAGTTCTAGGCTAACGATAGATTTGAGAGTTATTTTACACATGGCATTTGAAATCATGCAGGATGTTGAGAGGATAGAAGAAGGAGATAAAAAGCTAGATAAATGAACCTTCAGTGGGCAGTGGAATAGCAACTCTTAAAGACTGTAGCATGAACAAAACTAGTACAATAAATATTTCACAGAAGTAGAAGATAGCATTATAATCAAGAGGACATGTTCAGTAGTCTCCATGAAGCAGAGAGGCTTCCAATTAAAAGGTCATTGGGGACCACATAGCAGCAGTTAAAACATTAGTGTATGTAAGAAGTTTGAAATGGAAAGTGGAGACAGAAATGACTGGTTTATATGAGGGGCACTGGTTGTGACAAGGCCACACATTGGCTTTAATTAGCAAGAGGATCTCCTCTTTCCGCAGTGAGGATGTGTGTGATTCTGGGTTGAGGAACATCCAGGAGGGTCACTCCCAGGGATCTCAGTTTTCTCATTAGCACCCTTAGTCAGATCTGCTGAGAGTAATGAGAGCCAGTAGTCGGGAATGTCATGATTGAAGTCATTCGAGTTGAGAGGTATCTTAGAAAGGAGAACAGGCTGCCAGGGATTTCCTAGAGCTGTTGGTGGCCTTCGTGGGGTTTAAAAAAAAAATCCTGCGTTTTTGTACCACAACAGTTCTCAGTAGCATACTCCTTACACCTCTGAGGTCTCCAGGGCTTTTTAGGGTATCTGTGAGGATGTACTATTTTTATACTAACACCAAGGCATTTTGTACCCTTTTCTCTGTGCTGCCATCTGCACTCTTGGTGCAGAAGCAGTGGTGAGCAAGACTGCCAGCCCCTCAACACAGGACAAGGTGGTGGAAGTGCCATGCCCTCACAGCTAAAAACCAAGGCCGGCCAGTAAGAACGTCCTCATTGAAGCAGTAATAAATACTTGATTGAACCCCATTCTTCACATATGTCTTACTAATGTTCTATATAACAAAATGGGAAATGCATAGAACATGTCTGCCATATATGAATGCTGTGGTCTTCTCAAGGAAAATGTTGGCGCAGTTTGAACTAATGAGCTGAAGTAGCTGCCTTTTGAGATTGAGTATCAGCAGTTTTTAAGAGTAGGTTTCTGTGGTCAGAAAGTGGTAGTGACAGTTTGCACAGCTAGGTCTTTTTCTTGGGCTCCATTAAGAAACTTGTGTTGAGGCTGGAAGTGACAGATTGCAGCTTGATCCAGGATCAGTTTTGCAGGATAGGCAAGATGGACCAAAGCCCTGCAGTAAAGAGCCAGTCAGGTGACCCGCCATGGGGTCTGGGCTATGAGGGGAAGAAAAAAGCCTAATTAATAGGCCAGAAGGGTGAGGTTATGTTGCTAAGCACCCACTGAAGTTAAAGAGGTGTGGGTTCTGAGGGCACCATAGAGAGTCAGAGATTATGGTCAGCCTTAGAGGGACTTCGGTCTTTCAGGAGAAATAAAACCTGTATCCAAGGACATACACACACAGGCAGCGTGATCCATGCCATCTGAGTGGTGCCAGTGGATGGCTGTGTGGCATGGGAGAAGGAAGGCCAGGCACTCTAACTGGCATTGGCGCCTGCCAGCTGCTTCCCATTTCTCTCCTTTTCCCCTTCAGTAGTCTGAATAATTCAGAAATGGTTCTTGGGGTGCAAGGAGGCTAGAGATTCAGTTATTTTTCTAATAGCAAAAAAAAAAGTTATTTTTTGAAATTGTACCTGGAAGATTAAGGGCCTAGAATTCTTTAACTTCATGAAACTTAACAGCCCTGGCTGGTGTAGCTCAGTGGATTGAGTGCTGACTAACAAACCAAAGGGTTGCCAGTTGGATTCCCAATTAGGGCACATGCCTGGGCTGGGGCCAGGGTCCCAGTGAGGGGTGTGAAAGACGCAACCACACATTGAAAAGAAACTTACAGGTCTGTTTTAGAAATGGTTAAACTGCAATTATCTAGGTGCTTTCAAGTGGGAAAGTACTCCCCCCGCCCACCATCACCATTTAGAAATAATGCTCTTAGAATCGGACTGTGGCCAGGACCACCTGGACTTTTCCTAACACAGATGGTGTCTAATTGGGCATAAGGGCAAATGACTTCTAATCTCAGGACAGTGCTTGGGGAAATGCCTATGAGCTCTTTTGGGGGAGGGGTGATTGGGTGAAGGAAATGAGGTCAGATTTTATTACCTGTGTTACAGATAAGACTCTAAAACTTACTCAGCAAAGGGTGTGTCATGTGTTCATGTAGCTGCCTGATGGTCCACGGGACTCAGATTTGAGCAAGAGATGCCTGAGTTCTTGACCATTGTGCTACACTGTCCTGACCCTTGCTAGAACCTTCTCGGAAGTGGAGGCTGGTTGTAGGCCCAAGACCCCATGTCACAGATGCAGGAATGGACACCTCTTCTGCTGCTGCCCGAACAGTGTTTCAGTCCAAAGCCCAAAATATGTAGATTCCCAAGAGCCCCCTCTGCTCTGAGAAGTCTTCAGCCTGTAGAGTAAAATGTCGTTGTTGCCTGATTTCCTAAGGTACACTCGTGTGTGTTCAAAAGATTATCAGTAGAGGCAAAAATTCATTTTATACGCTTTTAAAAAAACCTTAAAGTTTACTTTATGAACATGAGAAAAATTCTTTCTTTGTGGAATTTCTTATTAATGTCCAACATATGGTTTACAACATTATTATCTATTTAATTTTCTTGAAGATCAAGAAGGGTGACATGCAACAAGGGAAGTCACAAGTCGGAGTCAGAAGTGAGCTTGCAAAAGTATGCATGTGCTTGCGCGTGTGCACACTCACCCCTTAGAGTGAACTCAGGCAGTTAGATGCCGCCTCAGCCCTCCACCTGCTCTCTTGAGGTTGTCTTACTGGCACATAAGCAGCCACTTCAAAAGGTGTACTGGCCTGTTGCTGTCAAGGATTGAAAATATTTTTTTAGATTTTTATTTATTTATTTATTTTTATTATAGAGATGGGAAAGGAGGGACAAAGAGAGGAAGAGAAACATTGATGGGTTGCCTCTTGCACACCACCAACCAAATACCTGGCTTGCAACCTAGGCATGTGCCCTGACTTGGAATCAAACCTGCAACCCTTTGGTTCATAGGCCTGTGCTCAATCCACTGAGCCATACCAACCAGGGCTGAAAATATTTTTTAGTGATTGAATGAGTAAAATGATTTTCCTTTACCATTCTACTTTTAGAACTCATGGGCACATGGACGCAGCTGATAACCTAATTATCACTGTTTGATTAGTTGATGTATCTCACTGTGTTTTGTTGTTGTTGTCACTGCGTTTTCTAAAAATACATATTCTTTTTCAAGCTTGCAGTAGATTTTCAGGCTTGATCTTTGAGGCCCTCAGATTTTTCAGGGCTGTGAGCTAGGACTTAAGAGAGGCTTAGGTAACTTTTTGTCTACTCCCTGTCTTGAGGTTCCTTTTAGGATTTAAAGAAAGGACCTGCTTAAATTGAAACCACTGGTCTGAGTGTCATTAAATAAAAGACATTTTAAAAAGAAGCCCCCTTTTGCTACCTGTTTACCCGAACAATACGTGTTTCTCGTTGAAGTCTACTCCTGACACTAAATACAGGAAGTGTTCTATCACATTTCCTTAACCCTTGTCCCAGCCACAGTTAGCCATGCCCTTTGGCTATCCTCATGGCTTGCAGTGGTCCCTGGACACTAGGTATGGAGTCCACTGGGGTAAACCATTCATTAGCCACCTACCTCTTGTCTATTCCTGTTGCCACACTTCCTGCTGCTACACTCTCAACATGAAACAAATGTTCAGCCGCTGACTGTGGTCTGGTCAAGAGAATGCACCTAGTTTGGGGCCTTGGAGAAAGATGCCAAGCTGCAGAGTGACTCTCAGCCACATGACTCTCAGCCAGGACCTGGAAACAGGAGGCTAAAAGCACATAGAACAAGTGACTATTTTCTTCTATAACCTTGGAGGTCCTCTCTGTATGTTGAAAGATAAATTGACCATTGCAGAAATCACTTTGGAGTTGACTTAAAAGAAGTACATACATAAAGTTGTTGCTTTTGATACCTGCAAAGCAGAGTAGTGATTTAGGAAAAAGTCCAGGTTGTAGTAGGCAGACTTGGGTTTAAATTTTTTTCTTCTACTTTCAGTCCTTGGCTGATCACCTCACCTTTCTGAGTCTGGGTCTGCAATTGTCAGATGCTCACATACTCAAGAAGCTCAGAAATATAATAGACACCCAGTGTGCTGGATCTTCTCCCTAAGGCAGTGCTTAGCTCAGCTGTTTTGGGGTCATTTTACTTAAGAAATGGAAAGTATTTTGGTTTTTATTCCTTTGGCTTCTCACCACTGCAAAATCTTTGTCTTTGTAGCTCTGGATTTACTGGACAAAATGTTGACCTTCAACCCTCACAAGAGGATTGAAGTGGAACAGGCACTGGCCCACCCATATCTGGAGCAGTATTATGACCCAAGTGATGAGGTAAGAGCCTGTCCTCCTAGCTGCTTCTGCAGGGACATGTCTGAGCCAGCAGCAAGCTCGATCAGGAGGGGCCCAGGTGTCATGCTTAAACTGTTTTGAGAGGTACTAAGTGACGCCTTGTCTGGTCCTCCCAACGCACCCACATCCTCAGCCTGGAGGCCTAGTTGTGTGAGCACAGCTTGAAACTTCTCCCCATCCCCTTAAGGCCCTTTTACTTTTGAAAACTCCTTCCAAGCCCCCCGCAGCAGTGGGGTGGGGATGGATAAAGGCAAGCACAGATGAGGAAGGGGTTCAGTACTGGAGACTATTGTATTCTATGGCAGGAAGAAACACCTGAACCAAAGTGCCTGCCTTAAGGAGAGGGTGTCACAGAGTGAGGGGGTGGGGGTCAGCCTGGGCATTTCCCACTGTAGCTTGGTGACTTCATGTCTGGTGTGCCTCTCTGAAGATGGGGACACAAGAGCCTATTGTGGTAAGAAATGATGAGTTTAGAGATCAGTGTGACAGCTCTCCGGAGCATTCTGGACATCTAGCTAAAGATAGCAGAGAAAAATGCAATTATGAACCAAATTTGAGATGTTTCTAGTGGAGGTTCATATGTGCAGAAAACAAGCCTTCACACTCTTATTTTAAAAAGCGAGAGAGCCACAAGGAATGAATATATTACAATTAAAGGGGAAAATGGAAGAGGAGAGGAAAAACTATAAAAGCCAACGGCTGATACCTGAAAGAGAAAGAAGAAATCAAAAAGAGGAAGTATTAGTGAGGTTCCCCTTCTACCTTTATCCTCTCCAGAAGCAATTAAGACATTTTGCAAAAATACCTACAACATAGTAAATAACAGCGAACTAGCTGAGAGTATGCCTTTTGAAGCCCTTGCTAGCCCTGTGAGCTAGAGATTTCCAAAGACCCTGTGTTCTGATCACAAGGTGGGGTGCTATCCTATACCCAGGGGGATCGGGAGGGTTAGAAGGATGGCGTAGGTGGGACACCTAGTGTGATCCCACACAGAGTCGTCCATTAGGGAGGGCTAGCCATTTGATTTTCTCTAATGGACATGAATCCTTTTACCCCTTTCAAGGGGCCAAAGCTTAGTACAGTTTGGAGACCACGTTTCTGTCCCCTAATGGTCTGGTATGAGAAATACATGAATAGCTACTAGACATACAGTGATCCACAACTGGTATTATTATTAGGTCAGTTCTATAAAATAGAATTAGTTAGAGGTTAATTAAAAATCAAAATATACATAATAATGACTAACTTCTTTTTTTTGTGATTACGTATGGGAGTTCTTTGACATAAATAGTTCACACCTATACTTAAAAAGTTTTCTGATAGCACTTTCACAGGTCCTCCCCCAGGCGGCGGGGCCGGGTTTGGTAGCTGGTGCTGAAAGAAAAGCCCCCGGGTGCATCCTTGCCCTGGGACTGTGCCAGTGGCAGCTGTCACTCAGTGGCATAGAAGGGGGGAAAAAGTTTTCTGGGTATTTTTAGAGAGCACTAAAATAAAACTTGAAGGAAAAATACAAGGAAGATCACTTTGTAGTTTTGTTACAGTCGTTATTATTATTAAAGTTTTGGAGTTTGTCCCACCCAGTCTTATATTTCTATATCTAAATTTAAAATAAAATAGGGTTCATCCTGCTTAACACAAACATGGGCATTTTCCCATGATATTAATCATTCTTTCAATTGCATTTTTAACAGTTCCCTAATATTTCTACATGTAAAGATACTGGGACGTATTTAACCAAATGCATCTATCTGATTAGCATGAGTTTTGATCATATAAATATACCACCACCACCACCCCTACAATATCAAGTTTCTGTGATTTTTGACTTTTGGTGCCTTAAAACCTTTGAAAATTATTCTGGGACAAGGGTAGATGAATACTCTGTTCAGTTGCTCCCGGTCTGTTTATTAAGTGCTCAAGTACACTCCCTGATAGGGGGTGCGCTATCGGGCATCTGGGGCACAAGTACCTACTTACCGTGGTTCTCAGTCTTGAGTACATCAGTCTTGTATAAATTTGTAAGCCATAGTCATTTTAAGAATCAATAAACAGTTTCCTTAACCTTAACAGCTGTTGTTTACTAAACATTTTGCTTTTTCTTAAAGCCCATCGCTGAAGCTCCATTCAAGTTTGACATGGAATTGGATGACTTGCCTAAGGAGAAGCTCAAAGAACTCATTTTCGAAGAGACTGCTAGATTCCAGCCAGGATACAGATCTTAAATTTGTCAGGTACCTGTAGCTTTGACTGTATAGTAAAAGCTAGTGAAGGAGAAAGGATACAAATTAAAAGTTATTTAAAAGAAAGAGGGATTTCCATGGGCCTTCATGGAAGCTTTATAGGGTTAGATTGTACGATGTGATAGGCAATACAGGGATACTGGTAGATTTTTTAAAAGACAAGTTCTCAAAAAAGAATTAAATGCAAATCTTGATTTTAGAGAATATATGGAAGAGGAAAGTGAATAGAGCTTATGTTAGACCTCTGTAGAAGAGAACGGTGAAGTAAAGAATTACAGCCCAGAGTTGAAACATGTGCTGGGGAAATGCTTCAGACAGGCTGCTGGCATGGAGGGACTGGGGGTGTCCTGGGGCAGGCAGTGGCATCTTGTACCGAGTGCAGACAAGTGGCCCAGGGGGGTTATGCTTGTATTGGACTGGGAAGCTACCACCCTGGTGACGTGCTGTAACAGTGGATTCTGCAGAGGTGCGCGTTTGGGAGTTTCTTAGCTGCATCTCTGTTCCATTTTCTCATGGCCTGTCATTTTCATTTTTGTATGGTGAGGGTCGAAAGCAGAAGCTGCTTGAGGTGTTTTTTTTTTGTTGTTGTTGGTTGGTTGGTTTATTAGGAATTTATTTATTTATTTATTTATAAAGAGAGGATAAAGGAGGGAGGGATAAAGAAAGAAACATCAGTGTGTGGTTGCCTCTCATGCACCCCCTACTGGAGACCTGGCCCGCAACCCAGGCATGTGTTACCCTGACTGGAAGTCAATCCAGTGACCCTTTGGTTTACAGGCCGGCACACAATCCACTGAGCCACACCAACCAGGCTTGAAATATTTTAAATAGAGGGCATGGGACTGGTCAGAAGGCATTTGAAGGGTTGAAGAGCAAAATGAGGGAGGTGGGGTGACCTGCAGATTAGTAACTGCTGGAAGCTGGCCCTACTCTTCAGCCAAAGGAGCAAGAAGGAAAATAGTGTTAAGTCAGGGGCTTTGATCACCACACAAGGCAGGTGCTAGGCACCTGCTGTCACTGCATCTGCTAGAGCATCACTGTCACTGAAGAGGGGTCAGGAGCCTGTATTACCACTGCCTTAAGGGATCTTGAGGGCCTGAAACCACCATCACTAGCCAGTGCTTCTAAAACCCAGAAGCCACTTCTCCTAAAAAGCCATGTGTGATTAGGAGCAGAAAGGGGAAGGAAGTATGGCTTGTTTTCTTTCATTCCCTGCATTGGCAGAATCTCCCCAGAGACCAGCCACCAAGGAATTCCAGCAGTGCAGTTGACAGATTTCCAGCCTTGTCATTAAGGACAGGACAAGTGAGGGAAGGATAGAAAAGAGCTGAGAATAGTAGACATGGCCAGCTCAACCTCAGAGAGCCTTATGGAGTAAGAGGGCTGGGAACAGGGTGGGTATGGACTCTACTAGTTTGGGGGATGGAAAATGGTACTTTCAGAAGTCTGACACCAAAGCAGGAAGGGTTGGAGGAGAAGTCTGGGTGGGAGATGAACTCAAAACAGACCAAGTGACTGGGCTCAGACTAGGGCTGCGTGGAGAGAAGCAGTGAATTCGGGAGAATGGAGAGAAGGTCTGAAAGACTCCAAATTTTCTGAACCTAGCAGCTGGGGGCTGGGGTCAGTGGTGCTGGCACTGTTAGGCCCTTAGCATGTGTTATCACTGGACACACCCTAAAAGACATACTTGAAGCACGTGAAGGGTTGAAGAAACCCATGCTTACCTAAGGATACCAGTTGTGCTCTAATAAACTCGCCCTTGGGAAGAGTCTGAATGAAAAGGAAGAAGAGGTTGCAGGGGGCTGAGGACAACAGAGTCTAGTGAGAGCTGAATTCATTTACGTTTGCGAAGCTCACTGGTATGGCAATCTTTTGAAGTATTTATTATGTATAATGACCTACACAGTCACTTGCTGATAGAAAGTCAATCCCCAGGACCCACCCATGTTTACACCTTGACTTGAGTCCCCATGGGGCTACCTTCCTGGCCCCTCTGCTCGGTGCTCACAGTAGGATGAACAGTCTCTCAAGATTTCCCAAGAGCCTGCTCTTCCTTCCCCATGTCCACACAAGGTCAGACTGCCTGCATGCTGATCAGCCACCACTGGGTTTTGTAAGTAACGTTTTATCTGGCCCTTTACAGAGCAGGTTCACTGACGCCCCACCTAGAAGATTGAGCTGAGCAGTGCCTGTTGATTTTCTTCCTTCACAATCCTTCTCACAGGTCATTTCACTGGAG
Source organism: Carollia perspicillata (assembly GCA_004027735.1). NCBI lineage: Eukaryota > Metazoa > Chordata > Mammalia > Chiroptera > Phyllostomidae > Carollia > Carollia perspicillata. The sequence continues at coordinate 22,106 of PVKM010008571.1, forward strand.
CCAGCTGGTGGCTCCATTTTTCCCCAACAACTTGTTTCAGTGCACACATACAGTGGCGTACTGTAAGCCAGGTTCTGTTAGACACCTGACTGCGCAGAACAAGTAAAACTTGAACGTGGCCTCAAAAGATCTCATGGTCTAGTAGGGGGCAGAATTGTCATGCGTGTTTTTAATGTATAAGAGCATTTGGGGTTGACATAGTTATCAGTTCATCTTCATTCATTTACTCACCATGAGCACTTTCTGGTGCCAGCCAGGTCAGGGAAACAAAAGAGGAGCACAAGTAAGACCCAGGCTTTGCTTTCCCAAAGTTTGATGGCTGGACATGGGAGACAGCAAGAAGCTGAGTGCTGTATCATGGGTGGGTATGGGCTGCAAAGATTGAGGGGGGCCAACATCACAGTGCTGCAAAGGGGGCACTCCGCTGTTGGAACATGCAGTATGGAGCCAGGGAGACAGGCCTACATGGGAGCCCCATAAGAGGCTATGAAGAGGCTGAAGCCCAGGCTTTCCAGGGGTTCCACCTTTCCCCTAAACATGTTTTCAGGTCCTGAAGCATTGGGACAGGTGACTCGGGGCAATAAGGTGTTGGGGAACCCATGGGACAACTGGCCGGGCTGCAGGAGAAGCAGTGCAGTGAACGCAGGGAGCAAGGTGAAGGCAAGGGTGCTCTGGGGGGGCCACAGGCTGTGGCTGCTGGCTCAATGCCTCCTGAAGTCCCAGTTAACAGACAATGACCACAGTCCCGCCCAGGGTCCACCCCAATTCTTAAGGCAGTTACTCTGTGTTTAGGTCACTTCCTCCAGAGTCATAGAAGGCACAGTGCATGCCTATAGCCTGATTTTTTCCAGTATTTTTTAAATGACAATTTTCAATTATTCTGAGAAGTTGAAAGTTGTACTGTAAATACCCATATTTCTACCACCTAGATTCTATGATTAATGTTTTACTTTGCTTATTTTCTCATATACATCTGTTCAACCCATCTTTTTTTTTCCCACATTTATTTCAAAGGAAGTTACTAAGATCTCATCTGACTTACAGTCATCGTGTTCAGCTGCAGTTCCAAATGGCATACTTCTAGGTGGAGATCTTTTCCCATATCTGAGCCTGTCTCATCAGCCATAACACCCACCCCTCCTGTCCTGAACCTTGAGTGGTAGACAAAAGCCATCTATCTGAAAGCGCTTGTGAAATAGCATGGCGACATTTTGCTACATCATCATGCTAGCCAACCTTTCACACCAGTAGGGGTCTCCAAGGAGATCTCTTGTTTGATTTTGACAGATTTGGTTACCTTCCTGGCCATCTTAACCATGCTTCCTCATCAGAACCAATACCATACAACATGTTTTGAGTGGCAGTATTTTCATTTTCTCCCAAGGATGGTGCAAAACTAAGAGATCTAGGGGTGAAGTTAATTCATTGCATACAGTTGGGAGCCTTAGGCAGCGGTTCTCAAAAGTGTAGTCTGTCTACACTCCATGCCCCAGCAGCCTGTCTTAACAAGCACTCCAAGGGATTCTGATGCTCACAGTCGAGAACCATGAGCGTATTACATAGAGTAGATCTGACTTGGAATGTAATTTCTCCACATAAAATAGAGACATTAGAATAATGAAGGGGGGAATGTGCTTCTTACACTTTAATATGATGACACTCCGTGGACCTCTTGGAGGTGGCCCATTTGCAAACATCTGGAGGGCCAGGTGAACCCTGTGTAGACGATGAGGGAAGCCTGTAGTGCGTTACCGTCTGCTGCCCTTCAGGGTCCTGTCTTGGAGGTCAGCTCACCTCTGACCTGGATGATCAGAACACTCCCCTGCCGACCAGAACCATGGCACGGTTCCCTGCCTTTCTGGAATCTGGGCCTGCTGCCCTTACTCTTTCACCCAGCACTTTGTTTTGCTGTTCTGTATCGCAGTCAGAGAAAACTTGAGCGTTAATAACAATACACTTTCTGCTACCGTGTAGTCGATTTTGCCCTCCCTGGTCATCCAGAGAGAAAGAGACTTACCAAGAATAGGAGGAGGAAGAAGAGTTTTTTGCTTCATACTGTATTACAGAGACCCTCAGACTCTGATTTGGACATTAGCGTGGTGAGTCGGTGGTTAATAAAAGGTGTCTTGGGTGTAGTGAAGCCAGCCAGCCTGTGAGCAAGCGTGTGTGTGTCCTCTAAGCGTTAAGGAAACATCCTCTGAGAAATGTCTGAGAAGTGCCTTCAAAGTGAGGGCAGCCCTTCCTCTTCAGAACTGCCACGTTACACCTGAAGTGGTTTCAAGCAAAATGACCTTGTTGCAGCATTATTTATTTATTTTTGCTTTTTCGCTTTTTTTTTTTTTTTCATGATGATGTTGGTGTTGCTTTAATATGGTTCATTATTTACATTTGAACATTTTCCTAGTGTTGCTGCTGATGTTTTAATGTGATTCATTCTTAACTCATAGGTTTCTTTATTTTTCAATAGGACAAGGGCTCAGAGGACTGGACGTGCTCAGACATCGGTGTTCTTCCCAGTTCTTGACCCTGGTCCTGTCTCCAGCCTGTCTCAGCTTACCCACCTTGACTCCTTTGAGCCATTCGGAGGAGCGGTTTCTGGTAGTTGTGGCTTTTATGCTTTCAAAGAATTCCTTCAGTCCAGAGAACTGTTCCTGGCACCCCTGTGTGTGTCACCCACTGGTGACCTGTGGCAGTATGTACTTTCAGTGCACCTACTGCTTACCGTTGCTTTAGTCACTAATCGCTTTCTGAATTGAAAGATGCAGTGGTTCCTCTCTCTCCCAAACCCTTGCTTACATGACGCCCTGCTGACCCACGCAGTCGCACCAGAGATCATTTGTTTCACGTTGGTTCTCGTCACTGGCATCTCACTTTATGATAGGGAAGGCTACTACCTTGGGCACTTTAAGTCAGTGACAGCCCCTTATTTGCACTTCACCTTTTCACCACAATTGTTTCCCCAGAGCAGGAACTCGTGGAAACACCTGGGATGACGTTGCAGCCTGCAGCAAGCGCTCCCATCATGGGAACCTTGGGGGCACTTGTTAGCATCTTTTCTCATATCATGTTAGTCACTAACATTTTAAGGTATGTGCTGTTTGCCCAGCTTTTAGAAAACCCAGTCATCTTTCTAAATAAAAGAAAGGTACCGCACTCAGCGACTTCACTCTGTAGATTTACTTTGGTTATTTGTACCATTTATAGAGGTATAACACTTGCCAAAATGTGTTATATGCAGAACAGAGTGTTTTCAAGACTTATGCAAAAAGCTTTAAAGTGGCAGCTTCACTGGGGATTTAGTGAGAGACACAGGTCACAGCAGGGCGCTGAGGAAAGTATCAGGAGAGGTAACCAGTAGGCTGCCTGATGTCACTGGGCAGAGCTCCATCCCAGGGGTTCCCATACCCCAAGCTACTTCACGGGGTGTGCCACATTCAGTGTAACCACATTCGATGCCTGGGGGTTTAGCAGAGGGTAAACACTGCGTCTTTAAATGAGAAAGTGTACAATTCTTTTCCTCCTACAGCATGTCAGCATCCAAGTTCATTTTTCAACCTACGATATAACAGTTTGTAATAAAGCCTTCATGAGCTCATGACATGAAGCACTGTTCTGTCATCAAGTGCTCTCATGTTTCTGATACTGCTGAGCTAAGCCCATCAGAAAAAGCTAGCACTAAGTCATGTTTGGAGCTCAGTCCCTTATTTTCCTGATCTCTTTAAGTATTTGTTCCTGCCACTGTACACTGTGGCATTGACTCGGTGTTCTGTCCCAGTGCAGTGCCTCCTCTTGACTCCCCCACTGCTCTCTGTGGTGAGAAATTTGCCTTGTTCAATAATTACTGTACCCTCGCATGACTGTTACAGCTTTCTGTGCAGAGATGACTGTCCAAGTGCCACATGCCTATGATTGAAATGAAAAATCTATTGTTACCTCTGAGTTGTGTTCCACGGAAAATGCTATTCAGCAGATCACTTAGGAATAATTCTATTTTTAGCTTTTCATTTCTCTACTTGTTTGATTTTTGACAGCAATGAAGAATGGGTTATATAAAGACTGCCTGCTAATATGAACAGAAATGCACTTGTAATTCATGGAAATAAATGTACATCTTCTATCTTCATATTCATGTTAAGATTCAGTGTTGATTTCCTCTGGATCAGCGAGTCCGAATGGACAGTCAGGTTCAGTTTGTGCTTAGAACAGAAGTGCTTACAGCCTCGCCTTCCCACCCAGGCGCTGCACCAACACTTTGGTTTACATGCAATGATTTGGAAAGCATTTTTCCCCTTTTTTCCTTCTTGCACAGCAGAGAAATCAGTTCTGACCTGTATCTTTATTCATATCATAGTAGAATATTGTCAAACTCTAGTGAAGAAGCCCAGACGTCTCAGGTTGGATTCTCTGGTTCTTTCTAAAGAGGGCTTGCCTGTGTGCCCCAGAGCTGTTGGTTGCTAGGCACAGCTGAGCACTCAGAAGGGCTGCTCAGCATCCCTCGGCCCACCCGCCCCAGCCCAGGGTGCTGATGCTCATGCCTCACGGACTGAACAAGGATAGCTGACTCATCCTCAGAAACCAGAATCACATTCTTGCTCTGAAGTGCATGAGCTTCACCTCCATGTTCAGAGCCACCACGTCCAGGCCCACACAGCATTGACAGGGTGCAGACTTGACTGCTAACTCCATACTCTGATCAGTCAGCTTTCACTTTACAAGGAGCATTGACGGTTTTATTACTCTTGTTTCTTTGTTCTTAGATGGAATGTTAGTATTAGGAGGCTAATCTGCAGTTCTCTAAATAGAAAGCCATAGCCTTGGTTACTAATCCCTAGGGACAGGGCTCTTTTTCATCCTCCTTGCTGGTACCCTGGAGTCAGAATGGCATGAAACCACTAACCACATTCTAGAATCACTGTAACCATATGTTGTGTGCTTTTTATTAGTCATGCCAAACCTAATTTAATAGGTCAGAGAATTGTCATAACCAAGGTACCTGTGAGAAAGTACCAGCTGTTACGTGTGAAAGACTCATCATTTGGATCTTCTTGCATCTCTAAAAATGTACAGATTAGTTCATAAATTTATGTTGGTGATACTGAACATAAGCATTTAGACTAGTGGCTTTTTTGGTGTCTAAAATGTAAGCAAAAAACTCCTGTTGAAACATTCCAGTCCTTTCATTTAGCATGATATAAAACGCCTACCAAGCCGGTGCAGTGGGTTTGAGAGAACTCACAGTGACCCTGTGCTGACACAGGTCTCAGAGCCGATGGCAGAGATGCACAGGCCATTTCCATGCGTGGGGCGAAGACTGTCATCGTGTTCGTGTGCAGTGCGCAGTGCTCGGTGCGTTCGCGGCGATTCCTTCCGCTGCAGGCACAGGTGTAGCGGTACCTGTTAGCTTTCAGGAGCCACACGTGGTTCATCGGTGGTTATTTCTAAAGAGTCACTGGTATACTGCCCACGCCGCGTGCCACGTAATATTCAGACCATTCAGAGGCGACTGTTTTACCTTTATTTGCTTATCTGTTAATACAGTTTTTAAATTGGTAACTTTTATATAGTGTGGTAACAGTATGTTAATACACACATACATAATGCACACATGCTTTGGGTCCTTCCATAATACTTTTATATTTGTAAATCAATGTTTTGGAGTAATCCCAAGTTTAAGGGAAATATTTTTGTAAATGTAGTGGTTTTGAAAATCTGAGCAATCCTTTTGCTTACACATTTTTAAAGCATTTGTGCTTTAAAATTGTTATGCTGGTGTTTGAAATATGATACTCCCATAGTGCAGACGAGACGCATGTAGCAGTAGAGTAAATCTGTGGTTTCTCTCACTATAGTCCAGCTCGGCGGGGGGGTCAGAAATGACTGAGCATCCAGACGGAGTCCTGTGGGGTTGCACCAGGTTCACCTGCAGCTCTTTGCCTTTTTTGTGCTGTTTATCTGTGTAGAGCACTCAAGGAAGTTCTGAAACTGCTTTGTATCCGCTTTGTACTGTTGGTGCCTTCTTGGTATTGTACCCCAAAACTCTGCATAGATTATTTAGTACAATGGTAAGTTTTAAAAAAGAAGTTAAAGGAAGATTTTATTAAGAATCTGAATGTTTATTCATTATATTGTTACAATTTAACATTTATTTGTGGTATCTGTGATTTGGTTAATCTGTATAAAAATTGTAAGTAGAAAGGTTTATATTTCATCTTAATTCTTTTGATGTTGTAAACGTACTTTTTAAAAGATGGATTATTTGAATGTTATGGCACCTGACTTGTAAAAAAACTACAAAGAAATTAGAATCATTAAATTGTGTCCCTGTGTTACCAAAATAACATGGTACTGTGCATGTACATTTTAATTGGAATTTTATGTGTGAAAATATGAACTGACCTAGTCCTTTGTTAGAATGTTTCCAAAATAAGTGAATCTTCCTAATTTGACTTTGCTTATTAGTGATAGAAACCATAAGCTGGTGCGCTGGAGTTCGTTGGGGTTTTAGTGCTCCGTCGGGTTTTCCAGTTTGCTCTTTAGACCGATGGCTGAAGGGGAGGAAAGAAGGCGGTGCCGAGAGTCCTCATGCAGTGCTCACGTGCATCTCTGCTCACTTTCCTGAACTTCAGCAACTCTGCCACCAGGGCTGGTGTCATTGGCAGCCTCTGTCAGACCAAGAAATCACGACTGTTTTAGGGACTCTTGGACATGTGGTTCTTGTCAATATTGGGCGTCATGTGGTGAGGTATTTACAAGACAAAACATTAGAAATGTTTCTGGTGTAATAGTGTAGAAAGAGTACAGGTTTTAGGCCCATAAAACTGAGTTCAAACCAGCCCTCTGCTTATTAACTGCAGCTGGCTTTCGGCAGGTCATTGTGCTGCGCTGTGCTTCGGTCCCTCAGCTGTAAAATGGAACCAGTACCCTTCTCTTGGCTGTGGTAAGGATTGTGAAGATACAGTTCAGCTGTCTAGTGTAGGACCTCAGAACAAGTACTCAGGCCCCAGCCAGGGAGCTCAGCTGGTTAGAGCGTCATCTCCATACACCAAGGCTGTGGGGTCCAACTGTCAGAGTGTGGAACACGAAATGACCGATGAACACATAAGTAAGTGGAACAACAAATCGGTTTCTCTCTCTCCCTCTCTCTAAAAAAATCAAAACATAAAAATTTAAAAACAGGTGTTCAGTAAGTAGCAAATATTCCTAAATGCTTCTTAAAATTTTATTGTTAAGGTGGTACTTAAATGTCTGCTAATCTCACTAACTGCTTTCTGTTCATCTGAGAGAGGAAAACCTAGCTGTGTACAACTTCCTGCAGGAAACTGGGCTGATGCCCCCTGAACTGGGAGTCTGTAATGACTTTTTGTAACAGTCGTGGGAGTATGGCATTTGCTTTCCCTTTGACAGATTAATACTTTATTGCCTAAATCCTATTGACGGTGATTAAAACAGTCATCTTCTTTATTCAGCACGGAAATCTAATAATTGCGTTCTTTCCCACTTTAATTGCGATGAGCTCTTTGCCTGGGCACTAACGCAGACATTCTAGTCTGTGGTGGACTAGCATCCTGGGTGGTCCAGTTTGCTGTGTTTAATCAGAACCAGAGTGTTCAGAGCTGGCTCGTGACTATAGAGCAGCCCTCTGACAAGCACAGAAACCAACCCAGATCTTGGTTACGAAGCAGGTGGAGGAAAGGGTGGGTGTCCACAGGGGAGCAGTGAAAGGATTGGTGTTCGTGGGGCACAGGCTTGACTGTCTTGAGTCTAAGTGAGAAAGGACAGAGGGGACAATGGAGCTGAGCTTTGTGGGACTGGGGCAGGTAAAGGGAGGGTCTAGGTGGGCATGGGATGTGGGGGCTCTTTCTGAATCTAATGCCAAGGGGGCGCTGAAAACAAAAGGTGGTTTTCTAGGTAGAGAGGAAGAAATGGAGTGAGCTTGTACCCTGTGGTGTGTTTTTTTCAGGTGAAGTGGGAAATAGTCTATGGAGAATGAGGAAGAGCCAAGAAGAACCAAGACAAGCAGAAACAGGGGTGCTCAGCACTGTGGGGTCCAGACTGGGGCAACACTCCTGAGTCTGTGTGGAGTGCAGTAGACCTGTGCAGCTACAGAGTCTTTCTCTGGCAGCGTCGTCAGCTGGATATAGAGCAGGTGCCTGCAGGGGATGTGGTGGGAGATGTGGAAATGTGGAAGGCAGTGTTCAGATTCCCGTCCTTTTCTTTGAAAATGAAGCTGTATGGGTTCTGGTACCCCAGTTTCCAACGTTGGTTTGGTGGGGTTTTCCATACAATACAAAGCAGTTCTTGGGATAACTGGGTATCCAAGAATTTAACTTTATTATGACGCCCTTTACCCAGAGATACAGCATCAGATCCCCCAGGTTAAGGGCTCAGTCCCAAGAGACTACTTCCCTCCCACCCCACACCCCTGTTATTTCAGATTCCAGTCACAAGCCGAGGTGGTGATCTGGGCTTCTGACCAACTAGCTGTAGGTTGGAGGTTCCCACAGCCCTCTCCTCGGGGTCAGCTAATTTACTAGAGAATCTCACAGAACTTGGTTTGCCAGTTTATACGACGATACTGATGAACAGCCAGATAAGATACGTAGAGCGAGGTCTGGGAGGGTCCCAAGCAAGCTTAGGAGTTTCTGTCCTCATTGAGTTGGGGCACATTAACCTCCCAAAGTGTGGAAGCTCCTCCAAACCCATACTTTTGGGATTTTATGAAGGCTTCACATACATGTGACCAATCATTAACTCCATTTTCAGCCCTTCCTCTTCTCAAGAGAATGAGGGGTGGGACTGGACTGTTTCCAAGCTTCTGATCATGGCCTGGTGTTTCCAGTGACCAGTGCTCACCCAGGAGCCCACCCCGAGTGGCCTCATTAGAACAAAAGACGCGCCCAGCACTCAGGAAACCATAAGGTTTGCAGAAGCCCAGTGTCAAGAACCAGGTCAAAGACCAATTGTAACAGAAGACGCTCCTAGTGCCCTGTCACCCGGGAAATGACATGGGTTTCAAAAGCCCTGTGTCAGGAGCCAGGGCCAGAGAGCAATACAAGTTTTTCTATTATCTCACAGGCACTCCCCGCATGAGAAGCTGGGGGACACCTGTGGGGCTCAGAAAGTCACCAGAGTAGGGTGACAACTGTGTGGCGTGCGGTGGGCTTTGTCATGCTGTTGGTTTTTCATGTGACATGAGACAGTCAGTAGCAGCAGGGAAGGAAGAGACCCGGTCCACTTTCGGTTGCAAATCACCCAGTGGAAGAGACCAGTTGTGTGGGCTTCTTTTTACTTGACTTGATGCTGATTTACTAGTCCTCCAAGCACCGTGTGCCTGCCGTGCGTACCTGATGCGGAGCCAGTTGTAAGGAAACCTTACAACTGTAAAAGGCCAGAAACTGCGTCCACTGGTTTTGCAGTAGTCTTATCTGTGAGGTCCAAAAGGGTGTGGACTCAAAAGCTGAATGATTACAAATGGAAATGTGAAAAAGTAGTTCTCGTTTAGAAGCAAAGTTTTGTCTCATTCTGAAAGGATCAGAAAGACTATGAAACACTGTCACCCCCTCACACGGGCCTTGTGAGCCTCCACAGTGCTGTGGGTACACACAGGAAATAGTCAGGGACCTCCTCATTTTAAAACGAGAGGCATTTTAAATCACCAGTGCCCGGAAGAATTCTATCCCATTTTCTTCTTCCCCTCCATTGTCCGTTTCCTAATTTCTAAAATTGGGTCTAGAGAGAAGTCTCCATATAACAATGTTCTGCATGCACACGTTGGCTGTAGAGATGCTCTTCTACTTAACTGACCACAGCGAGGTGCTGTGACCCGACAGCTGGTTTAGGACGGCAGCCCGTGATGTGCTGGGCTGTGTCTGAGGGCGGAATGCCCAGCTAGTTAAACTTGATAAACCCTGAACGACCATACTGTGGCTCACCGGCTAGAGAAAGAAACGGGGAATAAAAACATTAGGGAAGGGAAGCACCTAATTGGGCAGAAGTTGGGAAACATTACTCTTGAACTTCTTGACCACAGGAGAAGGGAAGCCAGTGCCCCCTTTTTTTTAGTAAGACCGAAAGGGGACAGAAACCTGCTGTCAGCTGTGGAGATGGCGGGAGGACAGGGAGACACATTACTCAGTGGGAAGGGGGTATGCAGGGACCTGGGGTGCCAGGGCCAAAGCTTTCAGGTGCCAGCGCTGGAGGGAGGTTGCAGACAGCGAGTGCCGGCCCAGGAGCTGGCTGGCTGCTCCCAGAGGGCCCCTGAGCTGACTCTGAGGCAAACTGGGGAGTCAGGCAAGGACCAGTGGCCACACCATCATTGCCAGTAATCTGTGTCCCCTTCTTTGTTCCCTCTGAAGCCCAAACAGCCCTTTTACTTCCTTCCCAGAGTTGCCATGACTTCCACACTCAAGAATTCCCATTCTGTGAGCATCAGGAACTAGCTGGCTTCATAGGCAAGAAAAATGTGGGTATTCTGAGATTGAGCCATCCCCCCAGGGAGGTGGAGGTGGAGGTGGAGAACCACAGGAAGAGACCCGTGGTGAGAACACCTGAAGACAGCACCCAAAAGCCAGTGCTGCTCTCTTTTAAATAATTATGTTGTTTTCAATTGCCTTTGAAGGTATTCACTGCATGTATAGTTTCCACACAACAGTGGTTTTCAAATATTTTTATCGCCAGTACCCTTTTATGAAATGAAATCAGTGAAAGTTCACCTTCTTTGCATAAGCAAGGATCGGGCAGCCCAGGACCCCACCTGTCTCCTCCCACAGAACAGCAGCATAATAATGCTTCTGCCCTAGAAGAACCCGGGAGTGATCATAGAAACAAACCATAGAAGAGCGAATGAATGCCTGCTGCCAAAGAGCAGGCGAAGGAACGCCGTGCCACAGGTGACTTAACACCTGCACGGCACCGTAGGGGTCACCGACCAGACGTTCTGGCTCACTGCTGCTTCCCTCCGTGGTGTCCGGTCTTTTGATAAACCCATCAACGGCATTCTCCATTTGTAGTTTTTTTTCTCTAGCATTTTCTCTTGATTCTTAGAGTCCAAGTCTCTGCCTACGTTACCCATCTGTTCTTCCATGATATCCACTTTTCCCTTATTAGAGCTTTGGCATATTAATCACAGTTGTTGTAAGTTCCCAGTCCAGTAATTCCAAAATCTCTGCCATCTCTTGAGTCTGTTCCTAGTGCGTGCTTTGCTCTTTGGACTGTTTTTTTTTTTTCTTTCTTTCTTTTAGCATGATGATGATTTTTCTGTTGAAAGCCAGACGTAATATACTGGGTTGTAGAACTGAGGTAGACAGGCCCCAAGTGTGAAGTTATGTTTTTCTAGCTAGGAATGAGGCTGAGTTTGCTCAGCTGTAGGTGTCAGAGGCTGAAATTGCCTCCAGCACCTCCCTTGCTTTTGTTTCCCTGTTGTGTTTGGGTTTGCCTCACGAGACGACTCCTTAAATGGAGTCAGAGCCTAGCCGGGCTCTCAGCTGCAGTCCTCTGGGGTCTGCAGGGGCTCTGCCAATGGGATGGTGAGGCTTGGAGGAGTGGGCAGCCTGTGTAATCAGATGGACAGGTCTCGGCCTTCTAGTAGGCGTATGACCCTGGGCTGTGGCCTTCATAGTGCTCCTCAGGGACTTCTTGCCTCCCTAGGTAGAGGGGCTGGAGTTAGGCGGATCCCTTTGCCCTGTTGGCTGGAGGCTCTGAGAAAGCCATCTCCCTTGCTGGCTGGCTGGCTTTCCCGATGGAGAACAGACAGATGGATGCTTTCCCTCTCCCCATAATAAACCAAGGGGATCTTACTCCACTCTTCACTGCGAGCACCTGTTGGGGCTCCCTGAAGGTAAGCCCATGAAATTGTGGGACTGGGTCCCCGTGCGTTTTGAACTCTCCAATTAGTCCACACTCAGCATCCAACTTTCACCAACCTTACTATTTAAGGGGCCGCTCTGAGTGTTCTTTCAAGTTCCTGGCTCCAGTGGCTTCTGCTCCTGGTGAGCTGTGTGCCTTTCTGTCTTTGCCTGTCTCTGCAGTTTGGGGGGTGGGGGTAGGGGGTGTCCTGTGACCTCAGTTCTCTCACGGATCCAGGGCATCATTGATTTTCGGTTCAGCTTTTTTCTTCTGAGGGCAGGAATGATGACTTGGAAGCTCTACATGTTGGCACTAAAATAAGTCACGCTGTTTGCATGCTTGCTGTCCACCTGTACCTTTCCTAACGCATCTAGAAGAGCAGGGCGTTCGCTCAGTAGGTGTGGCTGGAGAAAACCAGCAAGTCTGGTGCCTTGGGCAACCTGGAGAACTGGAGAGAAATATCTTCGCCTCTGCTTTCAACACAGACCAGCATGGGCAACGTGGGGAGAGGGGCAGGAACAGGAGCCAGTGGCACATCTGCCGCGGGGACCTATAATAAAAGTCTATTTTCCAAAACAAAATGAATCACAAAAGTACAGATTTGCCTTGTTCCCAACTAATAGCCAATTAAAGAATGTTGTCTGCTTCCGTGAGGAAAAACTTTCAGGGCCATTAGTAAATACGAAATGCAAATTGAAATGATGAGGGTCCTTTTTGTGTATACACTGCTTTCTGGTTTTTTCAGGAAAAGCAAAATTATAAAAGCCAGAGGTGACGTTGTAAGGAGTATGCTACCTTGGACGTTGCTAATAGTGCTGTCGATGAATACGGGGGCATCTGGCAGAGACCAGAGCCAGTCGGAAGGTAGAAGATGTGTTTTGACTCGGTGATTACATTACTGGGATTCTTTTTTTCCCTAGACAGTAATTGTAGGGGAAACAGCCACATGTACAGAGGCATTTGCGCCACCATTATTTATGATGACGAAAAGCAGGTAAAGCAGCCCTGGTGGGTTTGCGCAGTTGGTTGGAGCACGCCCCATACACCGAAAGGTTGAGAGTTTGATCCCCGGTCAGGGGACATACAAAAGGCAACCAATTAATGTTTCTCTCTTTTTCTCTCTCTAAAATATCAGTAAATATATCCTTGGATGAGGATTAAAAAGAAAAGAAAAAATAAAGCACTCTCCAATATCCAGCGTTAGGGAGTGGCCGGGCTAACTTGCAAGTCAGTACAGCAATGACAGAACTTTTTAGAAGATTTTTTAAATTTTATTCGTTTTTAGAGGGAAAAGGAAGGAGAAAGAGAGAAACATCAATGTGTGGTTCCTTTTTGTGGGCCCCCCCCCAAAGGGAACCTGTCCTGCAACCCAGGCATGTGCCCTGACTGGGAATTGAACTAGCAACTCCCCGGTTCACAGGCCGGCACTCAATCCACTGAGCCACACCAGCCAGCGTGCAATGACCAAATTTTAAGTCTCTTAAAGTGACCTCCTCCAGGCTCTGATCCTCCAGCATGCAAATCCCAGCCTCACTTCTAAGTCAGGCAGCTTTCTGGCCACTCTGAAGTGACATTGCCCCTTCCCTTGTCTCCCTGCCCTGAACTTCCTGGAAAGCACGCTGTGTGGCTTGCTCCTTTGGGTTTGCCTGCCACTGACCTTGAGTGGCAGTACAAAGAAAGGCTCTATTAAAGCCTGATGCACAGAATGTGGGCCATGGACCCCCTGCGTCAGCATCACCCCAGAGCCCATTAAAAACGCAGCCTCTGCCCTGGCTGATGTAGCTCAGTGGATTGAGTGTGGGCCTGCGAACCAAAGAATTGTGGTTCAATTCCCAGTCAAGGCACATGCCTGGGTTGCAGGCCAGTTCCCAGCAGGGGACCCATGAGAGGCAACCATACGTTGATATTTCTCCCCTTCTCTCCTTCCCTTACCCTCTAAAGGTAAATAAATAACATCTTTAAAAAAAATGCAGCCTCTGTGGTTCAAGATGGTACATTTTATGTAATTTTTTTCACAATCAAAAATTAAAATGCAAAATCTGAGGCACCAATCCAGATGTACCACATTCAACATCAGGACTTAAACAAGATGCCAAGTGACCTGTTTAAATTTTGAGAGACCCTGTATGTTGATATATACTCTTAAAATATAAATTCCTGTCATTAGTGACTGTTCCTAATTAAGACATATATTTTATTTTTCTCCCCCTTCCTTTTTTCTCTCATGGAATCTTTCATTTGTAGGAAGGGAGAAACCACAGTGGCAGGTGGCAGGCTCCAAGGACAGTATGATGCCATGGCAACCGCTTCTGTCAGTAACTTCATCTCTGCTTTTACATCTTTCTCCTTAATCCTGAAGCTGGAAATTTTTTAAAATTATATTTTATTTATTATGCTATTACAGTTGGCCTGATATTCCCCCTTTGCCCCACCTCCACCCAGCACCTCCCACTCCCTCAGACAATCCTCCCACCATTGTTATGTCCATGGCTCATGCGTGTAAGTTCTTTGGCTTCTCCATTTCCTATGCTGTACTCTACATCTGCACGGCTGTTCTGTAACTACCGGTTTGTACTTCCTGATCCCCTCACCTCTTCACCCCTTCCCCATATGCCCGCCCATCTGGCAACCAGCAAAATGCTCTCTGTATCCATAATTGTGTCTCTGTTCTTGTTTGCTTGGTTTGTTTTTTAGATTCAGTTGATAGATTTGTATTTTTGCCATTTTACTGTTCATAGTTTTGATTTTCTTTTCTTAAATAAGTCCCTTTAACATTTCATATGATAATGGTTTGGTAATGATGAACTCCTTTAGCTTTTTCTTGTCTGGGAAGCTCTTTATCTGCTCTTTGATTCTAAGCAATAGTTTTGCTGGGTAGAGCAATCTTGGCTATAGGTCCCTGCCTTTCATCACTTTGAATATTTCTTGCCAATCCCTTCTAGCCTGCAAAGTTTCTTAGAGAAATCAGCTAACAGTGTTATGGGAAGTCACCTGTAAGTAACTTCCTATCTTTTGCTGCTTTTAAGATTCTGTATCTTTAACCCCTGGCATTTTAATTGTGGTGCATCTTGGAGTGGGCCTCTTTGCATCCATCTTGTTGGGTCTGTGCTTCCTGGACTTGCATGTCTACTTTCTTCACCAAATTAGGGAAGTTTTATTTCATTATTTTTTCAAATAGGTTTGCAATTTTTTGCTCCTTCTCTAATTCTGGCTCCCCTATGATGCAGATGTTGGACTTCTTGAAGTTGTCCCAGAGGCTGTGTACACTTACATTATCATTTTTTTAAATTCTTTTTTCTTCTGATTGGTGTGGTGTGGGTTTTTTTAAATATATATTTTATTTATTTATAGAGAGGAAGGGTGGGAGAAAGAGGGAGAGAAACATCAATGTGTGGTTGCCTCTCATGTGTCCCCCCACTGGGGACCTGGCCTGCAACCCGGGCATGTGCCCTGACTGGGAATCGAACCAGTGACCATTCGGTTCACAGACCAGCGCTCAGTCCACTGAACCACACCATCCAGGGCTGATTGGTGGTTGGTTTTTTGGTTTTTTGGTTTTTTGTTTTGTTTTGTTTTTCCCCTTGTATTCTGTATCATTGATGTGATTCTCAACCTAAACTAAAACCTAATAGTATTAGCTTGCTATGCTTTTCATAACAAAGTACCTCAAGCTGGGTAGCTTAACAGGTGTTTTTCTTCACAGGGCTGAGAGTCAAGATGTCGGCAGGTTTGATTTCTCCGGAGGCCTCTCTCCGTGGCTTGCAGCAGCCATCCTCTCCCTCGGTCCTCACACGGCCGTCTCTCTGTGTCTTTTCTCATGAGGGCGCCAGTCAGACTGGATTAGGGCCTCGTTTTAATTTAATCACCCCTTTAAAGGCCACCCCACCTTCTCCAGCCCTGACTGGGCAGCTCAGTCCGGTAGAGCATTGTCCCAGTACATCAAGGTTGCAGGTTTGATGCCCAGTCAGAGCGCATGCTTGCAAGAATGAACAATAATAAATGTATGGGTGGGTGGAACAACAAATTGATGTTTCCTTTCTCCCTTCTTCTCCCTGTAAAACCAATCAATTTTAATAAAATTAAAAAATAAAGACCACCACCTCCACAATAGTCACATTTAGGGGAACACAATTCAACCTGTCCCACCCAGCCAGACCGGCTCCTCTGGGGACAACTGCCCCAGCCCTCAGCCACCCACTTCTGTGTGTGAGCCCCGCACCAGCCAGCACAGGCCGCAGGCCACATGGGGCTGCACAGTCCGCACCCCACAGAGTGCCTGCAATGTCGTGGGTTCCATATTCTCGTCCACTTTGGAATTCCATCCACCCCCGTTGGACTGGAGTACCCGTCACAAGGCAGGTTCACTGGTAGCTGTTTTGTGGTGCCCCTGAACACCGGCACCCATCCATGGTACGCCAGCCTTTGATGACCACCCACACACCTCGGCGCTACTTCCAGTGCTCTGGGCGTCCTGGGAGGAAAGAACTGGGGGATGCTGGCGTGTGCGGGGCCGGCATCGTGGAGCTCATTGAATCCTCGGTCGTCCTGCAGGACTCGCTCATTCAGCAGATTTTCTAACTGGGGGAGACACAGGCGAGAACAAGCCCCTGCCATCAGGGGACTCAATCCTGGTGAAGGGACACAGACAATACATCAAACGAAGAAAATGCAGGCTTTGAGGGGGGACGGTAAGAAGAAACAAAGCTGGGTGGGGGCTGCTGGTCCCCCAAACCTGGAGGGGGTGG